>RJWK010062147.1:0-12888 GCA_004363435.1 Platanista minor
GGGCCTCTCACTGTTGTGGCCTCTCCCGTTGCGGAGCACAGGCTCCGGACACGCAGGCTCAGTGGCCGTGGCTCATGGGCCCAGCCGCTCCGCGGCACGTGGGATCTTCCCGGACCAGGGCACGAACCCGTGTCCCCTGCATCGGCAGGCAGACTCTCAACCACTGCGCCACCAGGGAAGCCCCATGACTCTTTTTGAATTAGGGTTTTCTCAGGGTATATGCCCTGTAGTGGGATTGCTGGGTTGTATGGTAGTTCTATTTTTAGTTTTTTAAGGAACCTCCATACTGGAGGTTTCCATAGTGGCTGTATCAATTTACATTCCCACCAACAGTGCAGGAGGGTTCCCTTTTCACCACACCCTTTCCAGCATTTATTGTTTCTAGATTTTTTTGATAATGGCCATTCTGACTGGCCGTGAGGTGATACCTCATTGTAGTTTTGATTTACATTTCTCTAATAATTAGTGATGTTGAGCACATCTTCTCATGTGCCTCTTGGCCATCTGTATATCTTCCTTGGTGAAATGTCTATTTAAGTCTTCCGCCCATTTTTTAACTGGTTTGTTTGTTTTTTTTTTTGATATTGAGCTCCATGAGCTGTTTGTATATTTTGGAGATTAATCCTTTGTCTGTTGTTTCATTTGCAAATATTTTCTCACATTCTGAGGGTTGTCTTTTTGTCTTGTTTATGGTTTCCTTTGCTGTGCAAAAGCTTTTAAGTTTAATCAAGTCCCATTTGTTTATTTTTGTTTCCATTACTCTAGGAGGTGGGCAATTGCAATTTTAGATGTTACTTGGTCGAGTGCACCAAAGCTCATAGCAGCACTACTCATAATAGCTGAAAGGTGGAAACAACCCAAATGTCCATTAACAAATTAATGGACAAACTAAATGTGGTATAGACATACAATGGAATATCATTCAGCCTTAAAAATTCTGAAACATGCTCTAACATGGGTGAACCTTGAAAACATTAAGCTAAGTGAAATAAGCCAGATACAAAGGGACAAATATTGTATGAGTCTGCTTATGTGAGATACCTCAACTAGTCAAATTCATAGAGACACAAAGTAGAACAGAGGTTACCAGGGGCTGGAAGAAGGAGGGAATGGGGAGTTGTTATGTAATGGGTACAGAGTGTCAGCTTGGGAAGATGAAGAAATTCAGGAAATGGATAGTGGTGATGGTTGCACAACCATATGAATGTACTTAATGCCACAGAACTGAACACTTAAATAGTTAAATGGTAAATTTTATTTACCACAGTAAATTAAAAAAAAAAAAACTTGAAGAATCAATTAGCCATAAAAAAGTTACTTGGTTGGGAAAAAGGTGTGCATTTTGTTGAAAGTGGAGACACCCAGACATCTCTTTTGCACATTGACGCTAAAGTGATTTACTTGGAAGTGAAATCCCACCCTGCCACTGCCCTGCCTAGAATGGAAATGACTTCTTGTCACATCTCAGATTAGTGCTCAGGTGAGAGCTGTGTTATTTTCTGCAAAGCGCCTGCTGCCATGAAGCCAGGCGAGCAGAGGGCTGGTTAAGAGCCAGGGCTCCGGACTCCTTTCACTTGGGTGTAAATCCCAACTTGACCACTTGCCCGTTGTGTGGCTTGGGTGAATGACTCATCCTTGCTAAGCTTCACTTTCCTCATCTGGTAAAACTGGCACCTACCTCAGAGGGCTGCGGTGAGAATTAAATGGTCTAATCTTTATCAAGCCCTTGGCCTGGTGCCTGGCAAAGGGTGAGTTCCCAGGAATTAGTGGTGGTTATTATTGATACAATTCGCCTCTTTCTCTGCAAGGTGAGGGCAGGTGGAAGGAAGAGGTGATAACTTCTAGAGACTGTAGCCTCCGTCAGGAGTTCTCTCTCTGGAGTTTTCTCCATTTCCTCCTGCTGTTCCCCGACTCCCCTTGCCAACCCCGCCGCATTGTTGTTTATCCCCAAGAGAATTATTTTGAATGCTGTTCACCCTAGAACTAAACCCACTGGTGAGCTTCAGGAAATAACTTCTGGTATAACTTCTTGGCAAAACCACAGATTTTATCTTTTATATTTACTGTGAACTGTGCCTATGAAATCTTTCCCTTAAAGGTCTCTCCTTCTCTCTAGGAAGTAAAAATACACACTTGTCCTCAGTTACAGATTTGATCTATGTCTTGTGCCTTAAAATACTTAAGAAACACCATAACACTTGCTGTTGCCATATTTTTGTGAGCTTTAAGGTGGCTCAGCTAAAAAAAATACATAGATTTAGGTTGAACCCATTATATATGTATGTGTGTATGTTGGAAACAGGGATACAATACGACGACGATAAATGTGATAATGGCTCGCGTTGAGCTTTACTAGGTGACGACTTATTTCCTTTTCGCATTCACTCCTCACAGCAACTCTCTGGGGTCGGGTGTCTTCATTAAGTATATTTCTTAGGTAGATACTGAGGGTTAGGGTCACACAGTTGGTGGTGGAACAAGGCCTTAGCTGTTAAACACTAGGTTGCTGAACTTGTGCTCTGTAAATGTTTTGTTCATTGCCTGTTGAATACACACGGCTAAACAGAAGCGTGTGGGAAAGGGCATACCAGGGAGGACTATAACCCTTGTTAGAGAAAATCAAACCAACCCATATTTCTGCAGGCAGGGAACGTGGGGATGGAATGGAGAGTTACCAATCTGTCTCATAAGCAGTGACTTAGGAAGACCTGGCCCCGTCTTCACCCACTGAGAGCCTTATGCTTGATGCTCTGGAGGAGGCGAGATGAGGCAAAACAAGGCGTAGGAAGAGGTGGACTTCCTCCACTTACAGTCTAATATAAAACTGCGGATATTCCTTTTCTAGAGAACAGCTTCCTGAGCAGTGACATGTCCATGAATACTGATGACTGATTTAATACCAGGAGGTGGCCATGAATAAATATGGCAAAAAAGAAATACAGGATTGAATATTTATCTTTGACTAAACATACTCATTGCTCAAAATATGGAATAAAAATAGAAATCACTTTGTAAGTGATGTATTTAATGGTGCTTACTACCATGCCAGGTACTGTTCTAGGTGCTTTATGTATTTTGTCTATATCTCATTTTTCCCCCCATAATAACCTTGGGAGGTAAGTTCTAGTTCTTCCTTTTTTATAAGAGTGGAAACTCAGGCCCAGAGAGGTTAAGTGCCTGCCCAAGGTCACACAGCGTACAAGTGGTGGTGGGTCTCTTGACTACTCTGCTAAGCGAATGGATTCAAAGGCCCTGTTTTGAATGATTTTCCTCAGGTGAAGTATGACATTGCTCCTGAATTGTATAATAAGTTTTTAATTTAATAGGGCCATTCAGCTTTGATGTTTTTCTCCCTTAAGTTTTTTTAAATGGAAAAAAATGATAGAACATAGACATTTTAACATTTTCATATTTGCTTTCAACTTGTTTTCTTCTCATACAAAAGAAATAACAAATGAGAGGACAAGTTTTGGTCCCTTTTCTACTCTCCCCCAATTCTACTTTCCTCCCTCTCCAGGGCTACTAATATCACTAACTTTATCTGTGTCTTTCCAGCCTATGTTTTTTATGCTTTTCTCTAGATATGTATCCATAAACAATATATAGTACTGTACAAATTTCATAATCTTTAGCTTGCTTTTTTCTTCTCTCAACATGATGCTCTTGGGAGCTGTGTACACACACATAGATCCAGTTCTTTCCCCTGTTGACTACTGCGGAGTATTCCAGAGTCTGATGACACCACATTTTACCCCTTCCCCTCTTCAAGGACATTTAAGTTGTTTTCAGTTTTGCCCTTGGAGATCCAGTGGCCCTGTAAGCATCCACGTATAAGAGCATTTACAGGAGTGGGACTGTTGGGTCAGAGGGGTCGGCTTTGACTTCTCAGGGACATTCCCGAGTCTCCAGAGGGTGTCCTAACTTCAGCACGTGGGCAGACTCCCAGCTTTTTCTTCTCTCCCTCTGTCTGGCAATAGATGTCTAAAGCTTAATTTATGTTCTGCTGGCTTTCTCTTTGTGGCCAGGCTGAGTCTCTCCCTTCCCCCCAGGAGTGGCCATGTCGATGGCTGACATGAGAAGAAGAAAGGGGTTGTTTGAACAGGGGGTCACAGCACCAGCCGATATCTGGCCCTCTTCATTCAGTCTGACAATGAGACCAGGGGCTAAGCCGGGGTCCCGGGCTCTCCCAGCAATACAGGGGCTGCAGGGAGAGCACAGGGGCGGCAGGAGAGAGGGCCCAGCTCTGCAGGGGGCAAGGGAACTATCCAGGGACACGGAGCCCTTCCTGGGCCTTGACACCATTCACCTCAGAGCAGCAGGGCTTTTTTTACAAAGTCACACTCTTTGGCGGTGCCAGTGCCAGGTTAAGTTTGGGAGCGCGGCCCTGGGGTCTGTGCAGAGGCCAGCCTGGGTCGGCATTCTTGGACCACTTCATTGGACTTTAGGCCACTGCCAGCAGGGTCCCTCCTCATATTTCACGGCACAGTTAGAAATCATACTTTTGAGCCAGCTGCTTCTCATTTCAGAACCCACTTGCTCACTGGAGAAGAGGAAAGAATCTATCTGCCCTGGGAATTTTGTTTTCATGTCTGTTTCCTAAAACAATGGCTTGCTGTCACTTTCGTTTGGGTACTGCGTTGCCAGTATCGAATTAAGTAAAACGAGGGGTAGTTAGCTGCCCTCATTTCCCCTTTGATGGATTGTTTCTCAGTGATTGATGTTCATCCGTATGCCTCCTTTTCAGAAACAACCACAGACACCGTCAAAACAGAGAGACCATCCGACCTCAGAAACCTGGGGGTAAACCGTAATAAGACAGCATATGACTTGTCTTTACCCTTCTGCTTAACCTGCCACGTTAAGGAAACAGTCAAGGGCAATTTTACTCACCTTTGGAAGGAATGACGGTGGTGAAAACTTCTATATTTTCATCACTGCAGCTGTAAATCTGATGCATCGTTTCAGCCTTCTCTCCCCAAAAGTGCCTGGGAACTGGAGGCCTCTCTCTGAACCCCTAGTCGCGAGGTTTCCTAATCCAGTCTGTCTCGGGAATCATTGTGCTGGTCCACAAAAGACAGGCTGGTGCTGTGATCTCATCTCATTCCAGAGTCTTCACTGCAACATTTTCTAATCCCATCTGTCTGTTTTTTTTTTTTTTTTTTTTTTTTTATGAATCCTATTATTGCAAACCTTTGATGGAGCCTGGAGGTTTCAGTCCCCTCGTGGCCAGGATGTATTTAACATTTTTATTTTGCCGTGTCTGCCGCAGTGAATTTGGAAGTCTTTTGTGAAATGGTGATGAAGTGAAATCGCCTACTCGGGTGGCGCCAAGCGTGGCTGGAGGATTTTACCGAAAAGGAATCGTGAATTTTGGTACCAGCAATTCCCCTTTTCATTTCAGAGATGAAGAGGCTTTTTTTTTTCTCCCCTCCCTCCAGAACTGGCTATTCAGTAATTTGTCATGTGTTAATTTGGCTTCCTTGAAAGTTTCTATTTTAAACAAAAGGACTGTTCTTCCAGAGCGTTCTCGCCTCATGCCAGTACATGACAAGGCTGACATTTCTAGAGAGCTCTGTGTTTAGCATCTCCTTGTACAAACCTGCAGGTGCTTGCAGGAATGGGGGTAACAAGCAGTGCCTGATGCTTGAGGTGCCCAACTACAGGGAGATTGTATTTTTATTATCCTAAATGTCCTAATAGATTGTATACTATCCTAAATATCCTACTGTCCTATATATATCTTATATATCCTATATTTTATCCTATATACTCTGTATACATACACAAAACTAAGGTATGGTTGAAGCATAGGTGTATTATGTCAAACCCATGGCCTTTCATTACACCATTACAGATTTATTTCTTCATGTTGATAATGATGATGTAATATTTTAAAAATTTATTTTATTGAGGTATAGTTGGTTTACAATGTGTTAATTTCTGCTGTACAGAAAAGTGATTCAGTTATACATATATACGTTCATTTTCATATTCTTTTCCATATGGTTTCTCACAGGATATTGAATATAGTTCCCTGTGCTTTACAGTAGGACCTTGTTGTTTATCCATTCTATATGTAATAGTTTGCATCTGCTAATCCCAAATTCCCAATCCATTCCGTCCCTACTTTCTCTCCCCTTGGGCAACCACAAGTCTGTTCTCTATGTCTGCAGGTCTGTTTCTGTTTTTTAGATAAGTTCATTTGTGTCATATTTTAGATTCCATGTATAAGTGATATGGTATTTGTCTTTCTCTTTCTTACTTCATTTTATATGATAATCTCTTCGTCCATCCATGTTGCTGCAAATTGCCTTATTTCATTCTTTTTTATGACTGAGTAGTATTTCATCCACATCTTTATCCATTCACCTGTCAGTGGACATTCAGGTTGTTTCCATGTCTTGGCTATTGTGAATAGTGCTGCTGTGAACATAGGGGTGCATGTACCTTTTTGAATTATAGTTTTCTCCAGATATATGCCCAGGAGTGGAATTGTCAGATCATATGGCAACTCTATTTTCAGTTTTTTGAGGAACCTCCATACTGTTTTCCATATGGCTGCTCCAGTTTATGTTCCCACCAATAATGTAAGAGGGTTTCTCCACACCCTCTCCAGCATTTGTTATTTGTAGAATTTTTAATGATGGCTATTGTAACTGGCGTGAGGTGATAGATACCTCATTGTAGTTTTTTTTTTTTTTGCGGTACACGGGCCTCTCACCGTTGTGGCCTCTCCCGTTGTGGAGCACAGGCTCCGGACGCGCAGGCTTGGCGGCCATGGCTCACGGGCCCAGCCGCTCCGCGTTATGTGGGATCTTCCCGGACCGGGGCACGCACCCGTGTCCCCTGCATCGGCAGGCGGACTCTCAACCACTGCGCCACCAGGGAAGCCCCCTCATTGAAGTTTTGATTTGCATTTCTCTAATAATTAGTGATGTTGAGCATCTTTTCATGTGTCTGTCAGCCAGATGGTGATGTAATACTAATAATGATAGTTAGCATTTATTAAATGCTTGCTAAGAGCCAGGAAGCCTGATATATAATCTCATTTAATGTCTACAACCACTCAATGAGACTAGCTATGATTTTTACCATTTTATAAGTGAGGAAACTGAGGCATAAAGAGATTGAATAATTTGCCCAAGATTAAAATATGTAGCTCATGGCAGAATTAGAATTTAAACTGTAACTTGACTCCAAAGGCAATGTAATTAACCACTAAATTGGAGTCCATTCTTTACCTCCAAAGCCATCCCTCCTACTTTGAGCCAGGGGGAACCTGAGCCATACTCTCTAAGACTTGGATTTGGTGACCACTGATATTTCTACTGTAGACAAATCTGTGGCATTTACTCATTGGGTGGTTGTCAGCATTACACCTGGGTCTCTGAGAATTGTACCCAGCCACAGAGGATGGCTCTGGGGAGCCATGTTTGTTCCACCTGAATTTGTCCCCTTGGCCACATTTGATTGAACCAGAGCGAACATATAGCCCAAACTGCTGCTTCCTGGAAACAAAATTTGGGCCTTGGCCTGAGGCCAGAGGGAAGGTACTGACTTTTAACATCTGAGGTGGCTTTCAGGGCCAGTGGGGGCAGAGTTAAGGGCAAGCCAGTGGACAGAAATGGAACTGTTGTTCTGGAAGGGGCCCGAGGCCCAGACGCAAACTCAGGGTAAAGAGTTTTAGCTGGGGGAGGGGAGCAGATCCTTTCACCCTGGCCTACACCAGGTGGGTCTTTGGTTCTGTTTGCACTCAAGTAAGGGCCAGTGGGAGGGGTGGGGGGTGAGGGGAGTGTTGGGAGAGCGAGGGCTGGGTGTGGAGAGATTGAAAAAGACAGAGGGGAGGGAGGGAGGGAGGGAGTATTGCCCTGGCTTGATAGTTTCCCATTTTCTGCCTTGTCTCTCTCAGGCCTCGTGGTCTTCCTGTCTCATGGTCAATAAGATACCTCCATCTCCATCTGATAGATTTCCTTTGTGCTTAAGTTTAAGTAGGTTTTGGTCATTTTCAGCTAAACAGAGTCGTGTCTAAAAGATATGTCTATAAGTTTTGTAACCTCCACAGTGATTACATTTTTAGATAATATAAAGTTTAGAGGAGTACCTAGTACAATAGAAAGTAAGATCCAAAATTATGTTGAAGACAGAAATTATGTAACAGACTCCAGGTAATAAAAACTACAAGCTGAAACTTAACAAAACTAAATGAAAACATCTCCCTTTACATTAAAAAAAATTAAGTACAGAATTGGGGTGACCTGGTTTAACAGCAATTTATTAAAAAGAAATCCTGGCTTTTGGTTAACACATGCTTAATAAGAGACAATATTAAAGGGCAGGGGCTAAAAGATACAAATGTAGTTTCAAGGACCTGATACTAAATTGAAATTAAGAACCCTTTGGGGCACCCAGAATCCAGTCAGTATTACCTGGAATTAATCTCAAGGGGACCATGCTGGATTAGGTTTTTTCTAAGAAAGCCTAAACTTAATTAGAGTATACTGTACTATGTCTAATGAATAAGACTGAAACATGTAACTAAATGAGCTTATGTTAGGAAACACATCCAGAGATAAACAGTCCTTAAGAAATCATTTTTACCTGTTTGAAATATATTTTAAATAATAAAAATAATACCTGCTTATTATAACAAATTCAAAAATTGTAGATAGGTACACGGAAAAAGTGAAATCCACTTCCCCCATTCAAGCCTCACTTCCTAAAAGCAATCATTGTTTACAGATTGGTGGGTGTATTTGCAGACTTTTTTTCATGTATATGTATGTATAATTAAAAAAAATAGAAATGGAACTATACTACACATACATGCACATACATGCATGCATTCATTCATGTGGGGACATGTATAGTTCCCATTCTTTAAATGTGCAGGAGACTACTGCATTGTAAGAATTTATCCACTCCTTTCTTTTTTTTTTTTGTGGTACGCGGGGCCTCTCACTGTTGTGGCCTCTCCTTTTGCGGAGCACAGGCTCCGGACACGCAAGCTCAGCGGCCGTGGCTCACGGGCCCAGCCGCTCCGCGGCGTGTGGGATCTTCCCGGACTGGGGCACGAACCCGTGTCCCCTGCATCGGCAGGCAGACTCTCAACCACTGCGCCACCAGGGAAGCCCCTCCACTCCTCTCTTGATAGACCCATAGCTTATTTCAATTTTTTAAAATTAGAAACAATGCTGCAAAGAGCATCCTTATATATGTATCTTTATATGTGTCTTCTTTATATATGTCTTCTTCTAATATTTTTGTAGGTTACATTTCTAGTTGTGGGAGTATTGGTCATAGCATATGCATATTTAAAAATTTGAGGGATTTTTCCAAATTGCCTTCCAAAAATTCTCATCAGTTGACACTTTCACCAGTGGGATATGAGGGACTTATTCCCTACACCCTTGGTGAAATTTGACATTATTAATTTTTTGCCAGAATGATCCTGTTTGGTTTTTGTATTCTGAGTCCAGAATATTGATTGTGATTGACAGTTAGGGTCCTCCTAGCTCAGGTACTTTACAATCCATGGAGGGGTGGATGGCTGAGCCCTCATGTTGGAATACTCTATAATCTGTGCACAGTAGTAAGTATACACCACAGCTCTGAGTACTGGTCGCCACCCCTGTCCAGGACCAGGCTAAGCCTAGGTTAACAGAGTCTTTCCTGCCCTAGTGGTCCTCTTCTCCCAGGTTAGGGGAAGTCACTGCGGAGAGTTCTACTGTTCGTGTGTGGATGCCCACTTACTTCTGTTTTAAAATTTTGCTTCTACACTTACTCAGCAGGCGGTCAATCAGTGTTAGTGGAAGACTTTGTTGCATACTTGGCTGCCTGCTTGACTGGCTAATGGGAGAGGCTGAGTGGTGTTACCTCTGTGCTTCTCTCTCCAACCTGAGGGCTCTGGAGACCTACCCTGGCAGAGGTGCTAGAAGAAGCCCTCTCTGAAGACATTCCATTTAGGCCAGAGCCTAAGCACTGCTTCTGAGACTTTACTGTGATGGGCTTGCCAGGGGGTCTTGTTAAAATGCAGACTCTGATTCCGCATACTGGGGGTGAGGCCTAAGAGACTGAGTTTCATGGAGCTCCTGAGAGGCCCTCCTCGCTGGCTCCAAGGTACACTTTGGGATTCACGCATGGAGCTCATTTAAGGAGGGCAGATATTCTTGACCTGGATGCATTAGAATTTTGAGGAGCTCAGGTCCCCCACCAGACTACGTAAATATGATTCTCTAGGGCCCAGACATAGGTACTTATAAATACCCCCGGTGATGATGATACGCAGCTGGGGTTTGGATGGAGCGACGTAGTTCTCAAGTTGACCCCAGACCGCAGCATCAGCATCACCCTTGTTAGACATGCAAATTCTCAGGCCCACCCTGCCTACTAAATCAGAAACTCTGTGGTACAGCCCAGCAATCTGTGTTTTACAAGCTCTTCCAGGGCTTCTGATTTCACTAAAGCCTAAGAACCTCTGATGAACAGAAGAAAGAAGAGGGTTCTTGTCAGAGCCCTCCTCCAAGATTTGGATCCATGGTTCTTCATCCTGGTTGTTCTTAACCCAGACCTGCTAAGCAGCTTGATAAACATCATCATTCCTGGGCCCCATGCCCATTCTTTCTGATTCCAAAGGTCCGGAATGGTGCCCAGAAGTATGTGGCTTTAAAAGCACTTGAGGGATGCAGATTTAGTGGCTGAGCAGAGGTGGGGCGGACCTCCAACAGGAGTGGTGGCCTGTGGCCTCCTGGCTGACCCCATACAGCAGTCATTCACTCACTTCATATTTACCAACCCCATCATGAGCCAGACGCCATGCAAGTGATATCACTGTCGATCACCCGTTGTGTACCAGGCATTTTATACGTTAGCCTACTATACCCCTGGGAGGTGGGCCTACTGCCATTTTACAGAGGAAAGTCCCTAACCTGGGTCAGTCATGGCTCTGAAACCTGGACTCCCCACCACCACACCCAGCACCAATCTTTGCAGACTGAGGGGCACCAGGCTGTGGGCCTCTGAGAAACCTCTGTGTTTCATCTTCAGTGGCTTTTGTGAAATTGCGGATACATTTGTAATTATAGCAGGTATAGCACATTCTCCTTTCAGTTCCTCAGAGAGAGAGAGAGGTGGTTTCGATCTCCAACTTATGCAAAGTGATGCTCTTTGTGCGTGAAGAGGACTCTCCTTATCAGAGGGCATGTGCTCTGGGGTGTAGGTGGTCAGATAAAATACAGGTTACCCTGTTAAGTTTTAGTTTAAGAGAAATAACAAATAGTTTTTCTAGTATAAGTAGGTGCCAAACATTGCATGGGGCATACTTATACTAAAACTTATTTGTTTTTACTGAAATTAAAAATTTATTTGAATTACTGAAATCCAAATCTAACTGTGTGTCCTGTATTTTTATTTGCTAAATCAGGCAAGCCTATTGGAGTGCTCCATCTCCTTGTGATGCTTCCACGTTAGAAGCTTGCATCTAGGGCTTGAGTTGGGGAAGAAGGCAAATTTCACCTGGTCTTATTAGGTGAATAAGCGTCACCTAATTCCTGGTTCTTCAATAATCGAGATAGTCAGATACAGCCTTCACCTAATAATACTTTAAAAATAGCACTTATGTGCCAAGCACTGTGCTATGAGACCTTTGCTCACTATTTTATTTAATCCTCCCCACCCTGTAAGTCGGCCCAGAACTAATATCCCCATTTTACAGATGAGAAAACTTGGGGCTCAGAGATTGGTTGAAAAAACAGTTGATTGAGAAAACAGCTCAGAGATTGGTTGAAAGCAGAGTTTCTCAACTGCAGTGTTCTCAACATCTGGGGCCCGATAATTCTTTGTTGTGGGGACTGTCCTGTACATTATAGGATTAGTGGCCTCCCTGGCCTTTACAGATTAGCTGCTGGTAGCATTCCATCAGTTGTAACCAAACTTGTCTCCAGACATTACCAAGTGTCACCTGAGGTGCAAATTTGCCCCTGGTTGAGAACCACTGATGTAAGGTTTTGTAACTCTTAGATGCTGAGTCAGGATCAGAGCCAAGCAGACTGCCCCAAAGCGTATGCTTTTAGACACTGCAATGGTTTTATCCAGGGAAAAGTTCAGGAAGGAAGAGGAATCTATCATATCACATTTATTTGGAAGAAAATCATTTGAAAATGACAGAACTTTTTTTTTTTTTAATATTATTTGGCTGCGTTAGGTCTTAGTTGTGGCACGCAGGATCTTTTGCAGCAGCATGCGGGATCTTTTGCAGTGGCATGCGGCATCTTTCACTGCTTTGCACAGGCTCTTCATTGTGGCGTGCAGGCTTCTCTCTAGGTGTGGTGCATAGGCTCCAGGGCGTGCGTGGGCTCAGTAGTTGCAGCACACGGGCTTAGTTGCCCTGTGGCATGTGGGATCTTCGTTCCTCGACCAGGGATCGAACCCGCGTCCTCTGCATTGGAAGGCGGATTCTTAACCACTGGACCACCAGAGAAGTCCCGAAAATGACAGAACTTTTGCTTGACCTATTATTGCAGCTTGGTTTCCTCTGTTTGGCAACTAGGTAGTGGTGACAGTGGTGATGGTAGCACAACATTGTGAATGTGCTAAATGCCACTGAAATGTACACTTTAAAATGGTTAATTTTATGTACTGTGAATTTTACGTCAGTTTTTTAAAAAGCAAAAACAAAAGGAAACCCTGTATCTGTTAAGTCATTACTCCCCATTCTCCCTTCCCTCAGACTCTAGCAACCACTAATCTGCATTCTGTCTCTATGGATTTACCTATTCTGGTTTTTTCATATAAATGGAATCATACAATATATGACCTTTTGTGTCTGGCTTCTTTTGTTTAGCATACTCTTTTTGAAGTTCATCCATGTTTCATTCATTCATTTTTTTTTTT
>RJWK010062148.1:0-12888 GCA_004363435.1 Platanista minor
GCCCTGCCGGCCCACAAGCCAACTAGTGTTAAGGAGGGCACAACATGATCAGGTGTATTTTTTGAAAAATATCATTCTGATTGGACTAAGGAAGTAGGGAAGAGTAGATGTGAGAAAAGAAGTTAGAATGCATAATGTTGACCGAATTTCTGATTTTAGAATTCAGTTTCCTAATATTCGATGCAACATTCTCCAAGCATTCCAGTATGTAGGAAATAAGTGCTGGGCGCTGACAAAATATAACAAGAGAGGTTCCCTGCATCCAAGTAGCTCACTGTGTAGGCTATATATACACAGATAAATAGAGTGCAAGTCGGCATGCAATTCGCTGTAAGAAGGTACAGACATGCATGGGTGCAAAGAAGCACACAGACGAGGAGAGCACCAGTCTCCCAAACCCGAGAGAAACGGATGGAAGATGGAGAAAAATTTAGAAGTTGATACTATAAGTTAGTGAACGCCTTTATTCTAACCTTCACTGTGGTGTGTGTCTGTCAGATACATATCCAGGCAGTTAACCTGGAACATGCTTTTTAACTGAATCACCTTGGCAGTATTTTAGTCTTATTTCCCTAACCCACTTCCCAGCAGCTAACAGTAGAATTATTTACCCAGAACTTAATAGAATTCTGCAGATGTAATCTCATCACCACAAAATGGTGCCAACTTCTAAATGAGGCTACTTACGCTAAAGAACAACTTCTTCCATTCATGTATTAACATATTTCAAATATTGAGTCTGGGGTTCATTTTAAACCACCCAGTCATGTATACTACCAACAGGCCAGTTTTCCCCATCCTTAAAAATCTGTAAAAGGTTTTTGTTTTAATTTGTAAGACTATATGTAAACCTGTTAAATATCAGTTTCTTAAGATTAACCCATTGTTTATAGACTTCTTCCAAAAGGTTAGTACCTGAATTTCATTTAATTCAACGGTATTTTTACTGAGCACAGACCTTCTAAAAGTGTAAGCCCCATAAGGGCAGTGATCTTATTCTGCACAGATATATCTAGAGCACAAAAAACAGTACCTGATACTAAGATTTCAATAAATATTTGTTAAATTGACAAAGTACAGGCAAGCTACAATGGAGATATGCAGACAGCTCTTGCCATTAAGTTCAGTATTTTATACAAGAAATCAGTTATTATAGAATGCAATTATATAGCATTATACGCTAAGAAAATATGTATAGGAAGGTACAGCCAGGATGCTCAGAGAACGCAGACAAGATGACACTAAGGTAAGACTTGAAGGATTGAGCCAGCCTTCACCAAGAAACACTATTTGCTCTGTGGTCTTTATAAACATTCAGAATTTCTTATTAGTCATAAAAGACTTGTCTAAATCTTCACTATTCAACATGGTAGCCACAAGCGGTGAACAAGCATTTGAAATGTGGTTATTGCTATTTAAAATGTGAATTGAGATGTGCTCAAAGTGTACAATGTCCACGTGATGTTGAAGACAATTTGTTAAAATATTAATAATTTTATTGATACATGTTAAAATTATGATAGTTTCTACTGCATTAAATTAAATATATTATTAGCATTTATTTCACTTTTTTTTTTTTTTGCGGTACGCGGGCCTCTCACTGCTGTGGCCTCTCCCGTTGCGGAGCACAGGCTCCGGACGCGCAGGCTCAGCGGCCATGGCTCACGGGCCCAGCCGCTCCCCGGCATGTGGGATCCTCCCGGACCGGGGCACGAACCCGTGTCCCCTGCATCGGCAGGCGGACTCTCAACCACTGCGCCACCAGGGAAGCCCTATTTCACTTTTTAAAAAGTTTTTGCTAGTGAGGTTCCTTGACAATTTTTAATTACATATGTGTTTCACACCTGTGAATCACGATGTATTTCTTTTGGACAGTTGATCTAAACAAAAGATTTGGAAATACTAGAAAAATCTTAACTGCATACGGTCTTAAGGTATACTACTCTTATAGTAGGACATTTTATTACCAAATGACATATTGAATGGTGAAAATTATTATACTACAATTATCATGTATTTATTAGGTGTAACTGAAAAATGACCTAAATGAAAAATTGCTAGCACAATCAGAATACAAGTTCAGTAATTTTCTATAATTATCCACACCAATGGGCGAGTAAGCTTAGCTTTTAAGTAACTTGTACTTCCCCCTGCCTGTTTCCTCCTCTCCAAAATGGAAATAATAGTACTTACTTCAAAGAAAATGTCTCATAGTAATTTTACAAAGATTGAGTTTATATTCGTATAGTACTTAAATAGTGCTACACATAGTAAGCACTATGTGATTTTGTTAAAAATTTTCTTTTTCTATAATAAATTCTCACACAGTTCAGTTCCTATCTTTGTGGTCTTGCTAAAACTTGAGTCATGTAAGTGGCGCACAGAAAGAAACATACATTTTACCATTCACACACGGGTGATTTTGATAACCCTCAGTTAATTTAGTTAATGTGTTTGGTATCTACTCTCTTCCATTTATTGGGTGGTATAATAAGGAATAATAGAGATACCAGGCCTATTCATGAGGGGCTTAAAATATATAACAAAGGTAGTAAAATAAGCAGTAGAGTGTGATAAGCACTATTCACTGATTCCCAAAACTACTTTTCCTCCTGGGTGCCCTATGCTAGGCCTTGAAAATATAATGGTTTTAAAAAGAGAGTAAGGTCATTACTCTCAAGGTGCTTTTATATTTGAGCAAGGTAAACATTTACTAATTGTGATATGTGCTACAAAGGAAACACACAGGCTCATGATAAAGATTCATGGACATGAGGAGCACCTAGTTTAATCGATGGGTGAGGACATTCCCTCTTTGAAGGTAATACTGAGCTGGGGCATAAAGAATAGTATGGGGCTTCCCTGGTGGCGCAGTGGTTGAGGGTCCGCCTGCCGATGCAGGGGACGCGGGTTCGTGCCCCGGTCCGGGAGGATCCCAGTGGTTGAGGGTCCGCCTGCCGATGCAGGGGACGCGGGTTCGTGCCCCGGTCCGGGAGGATCCCAGTGGTTGAGGGTCCGCCTGCCGATGCAGGGGACGCGGGTTCGTGCCCCGGTCCGGGAGGATCCCACATGCCGCGGAGCGGCTGGGCCCGTGAGCCACGGCCGCTGAGCCTGTGCTCCGCAGCGGGAGAGGCCCGCGTACCGCAAAACAAAACAAAACAAACAAAAAAAGAATAGTATGAGACCAACAGGTGAAGGGAAGCAGAAAGAAGGTTTCAGGAACATGGGGGCATGTTTGAATCTCAGGCCATGTGGCTCTTCCTACTGGGAGAGTGAAGGATCAGATAGATAGCCTGATGCCATCAAGAGGTGAGTAGGTGTCAGAATGTGCCTTGCTTTGTGGGCTGTGAGGAACATTTGGATTTCATGTAAGTATATGTGACACCTGTGAAATGTTTCAAGCAAAGAAATTGTTTTAAAAAGTGAAGTGATAGGAAAAATACAGGGGTACTAGTGCATTCGCACTGCGATCACGGATGTCACTGGAAATGACATCTAAGCAAAAGATTTAAAGGATGAGAGAAGTCACCTTATCATTTTGTCTGGATTTATGTGCTGTGTAATCAGATAGATCAGATAGATCCCCAGTAACAGAGGGCCAAACTCTGAATGTGCACTTATGAACCCACTCTATTATTTGTAGTCACAAAGAATAAAGATCTGTAATTAATAAAATTCAAGTGTATGATTGAGATAAATTAGACATCAAATATAGCACTTTTAACTGAAATTTAAACTGAATTTTAAAGTATCCTTAGTCTCAACTGCAATAATTTTTCTCTAGACTCTAAAAATCATACATTCTTATCTTTTTTTCTTGAGCCCATGTACAACTCCAGGGCTATTAATCTGAAAATATAATCTAAATGCTTTTAACCTGTGCCATATCATCAATTTTCCAGAAAAATTAGAGAAATAGGCTGGACCTCAAAAGGCCTAAAACTGTAGAATGTTACGAACTGGGAAAATTCAGGTCCAGTGGAAATACTACTTATGGATAAATGACAAAATCTAATGTTATTGTCTACTACTGAGTAGATCTAAACATTCACGGATTCATTCAGTATGCATGTATCATATGCCTTCTCTATTTCACATCAGCATTTTATGAGATGCCATGTATACAATGATGAAATAATGCTTGGTCATTGCCTCCAAAAGCAGGAGTCCACCAGAGGAGATAAACCAATCAGCCATGAAGGACGCTCTAAGACTGTTTCATACAAGGTGTTATGCAGCCCATAGGAACAGTACCCAGCTTGGACTCAGAAGCAAAGGAAGTAAGTCTTGACTACAAAAAAGGAGTTACTATTTATGGATTCCGGGGAGAGGTATTCCAGGAAGAAGGAGCAAGGCATATAAGAAGAGGTGAAACAAAGCAGGATGAGTCTGAGAAAGTGCAACTCTGCAATTTGACTAAAGTACTGTGTGAGTGGAGAGAGAAAAGGCTGAACTGGGAGGGAGCAGTTAGGTCATAGGCAGAAGGTGATTCTAGTCTGTAGACAATGGCGAGACACAGAAATCTTACTTTAGGCTGGGCATGTCACAATCACATTTGCTTTTAAAAAGCTTACTCTCTCTGTGGTCCTGGATTGGAGCTGACAGAGACTGGGGAAACTACCATAATTCAGGGGCGGAAAGATGGACCATGGACAAAATCAGGTGCAACATCAAGGGAGAGAACGACACAGATTCAAGAACCAAAGTAAAATTAACAGCACTTAGGGACTGACTGACTGGCTATGGAGGATGGAACACACAGAAGAGTGAAGGCTGACTGATTACACTCAAAAACTGATTACCCTCAAAAAACACTTGAGTAGGCACTAAATCAAGATAAGAGATAGGAATGTAGGACGACTGTTCAGTGTATGATAATTTCAGATTTCTCAGGTCAGCAGTCCACCAGAACAATGACTGTACCTATCTAGATCTGCTGTTTAAGATCCAAACCAGAGATCTGCAAAACATCTGCATATATGAGATACTGTTTTTCATGAAATTGATCCTTCCTTTTCCCAGAACAAGTATCACAAAATTCCTCTCCATTAAATATGTGAGTTAGAATGATTTCATTTAAGACTCATGTGAGACAGAGAGGAAAACTGACCTAAGTACAATGAATATTTTATGCCCAAAGGCAATTGGTATAGTTTGGTTGTAATGAAGCATAAATCTCATATTTAACGTACTCCCAACCTTGAGAGAACATGTTTAGAATTGTGTAAGTGGAGGACATTTTAAATTAGACACTCAGAGTTCACCAAAGACGTCCTAAAGCCACTATGTGAAACAGAGATGGAGTTGCCATATCCACAGATCTACAGGTGCTTCCAGAGACACATAGGTCTTTCAGATTAGAAAATACATAGGGAAAAATACCTTATAAAGGACATCCAGAAGGCAGTCTGGGCTGTGTTTGGGTCCTGGGTCTGACACCTTATAACACTGTACATGTCTCCGCTAATATACAGTTCTCTCATACAAAGAGTAGGAATAGCAATAACAATACTTAATAATACCTGCTTAGGAAATATGAGAATTAAAT
Organism: Platanista minor; assembly: GCA_004363435.1. Taxonomy (NCBI): domain Eukaryota; kingdom Metazoa; phylum Chordata; class Mammalia; order Artiodactyla; family Platanistidae; genus Platanista; species Platanista minor. Next base: position 5,549 of record RJWK010062148.1, read on the forward strand.
TAGGCAACACTTGTAAAGCACTCAGTATGAACTTGTTCAGTGTTAATTACTTGTTTAGTAGGCTTGCACTTGTTTGAAAAGAAACACATCTGCTATCATAAATTAGCAACTGCAGTCTGCCTGTTATTACCACTATTACCACTAGGACTGCTATGTCAAATATGTTCTTTCATTACAGATTACGACGGGGATTTATCTTTTACATATTGCCCTCATTTTTTTCTCTGCAATTTAATATTTTTTGCTTAAGAAACACTATCACTTACAAAACCGGGAAAATAGTTTCCTGTTGAGCCAAATCATGAATGGTCTCCACAGTTAAGAGCAGAGCAAATACCATTTAGGTCTTGGTAGATCAGGGAAGAAAAGCGAAAAGATGCATGACAGCTAAACATCCAGCTGGCTACACTGGAACTGGAAAAGCTTGAATTCCATGTAGTAGACAGTGGTTTCCACAAATGCCTTCTCAAACCTGGTGGTGGGCCAGTCTAATCAATCCCCACTGTGTCTGAAGAGCTAGAGGGGATGTTATAGGACTTCAATTACTTGGACCTAAAGGTTGAAATAGGGAAAGAACAAAACTTTATATATAGTCAATTCAGTGGCAGTTTTAGTGAAAAAGCTCCTCTGTACAGACTAACAGAAAGAAATTAGCTGTAATATTCTCTGAATAGATGTGCAATATTTAATATTGACACCATACATTAAAACAAAACAACTGAAATACTTTCCAGTTATTTCTGGTTTTTCTGGAAAAACCACTGAAGTAACTATTTAAGGTCAGTCATTCATAGATTTTGGGTTTTAAGTGCTTTCAGCCTGGTAGGAAAAAAAACTGGGCATATCAACAATTACAAATTTTACTACGACAGGGCTTCCCTGGTGGTCCAGTGGTTATGACTCGATGCTTCCAATGCAGGAGACATGGGTTCGATCCCTGGTCAGGGAACTAAGATCCCATATGTTGTGAGGCGTGGCTAAAAATATAAATTAAAAAAAAATTTTTAAATGCATAATGAAATTTGTGTTGGAGTAAAATAGTTATTCAAGCCTTAGAATGCTAAACTAAACTATCTTGCCATATATTGATGACATTTTTCTACATTAACATCTCCCGTTCAAGTGTACTCAGTGTGAATAAAGGAAACCTCATGTTCTGATTTTTGGATCATCTCTGAGAGAATTCAGGTGCAAATAAATTAGGATGACAGCAAGAGTGAGAAGGAGACAGAAATCAGAATTCACCCATAAAGTTAGAAGAATACAAATACAGGTGAAGACTGACAAATCCAATTTCATTTCAAATCTTGAGAAAAAAAAAAAAGAACTACATGTGAACAGCTTTTAAAATAATACTTTCAAGTGGAACACAAACTTGGCATGTAGTGAAGCATGCTCTTTTTAGGCATCTAAAATGCAGATGTGTCCCCAGTTTCACTCTGAAATTGAACTTGATCCTCAAATTCTTCTCCCCTCTTCACCTTACTTTTTTCTAACAATATTTGTTTGGAACCCTGAAAAGGAATGAGGTACAAAGTGTCTAGAAACGAGGTGTTGTAAAAAATGAGTCATTTGGGCATCTGAAGTCAGGTTCATGCCATGGCTGTGAATCCCATCTGCACCCCTGAGTACTGACTGGCTCTGGCACCTGTCATAAAAACCCAGGGCCTATAACAGAAGAGACAGAACTGAAAGAGTAAAAGGTCCTGGTTATCTGCTCTAAAAAGTTAACCAGGTGCCAAGAGACTCTTAACTGAAATGCTAACATTTGAACATACAGATTACTAGGCAGAATCCTTCCTGGGAAAAGGAAGCTGTAGACAGAAGCAGCTGGTTCCAAACTGTATTCCAGTACAATAGGCTCTGTTTTGACTTGTTCTTGTAGACTTGCAGAAACTTAAAAAATGAATAAACTATGGAACATAAACATTTGATTTTTAGAAGTGCAGCAAGAGGCATTCCTCAACTAGTGTCTCTATAAGGCAAATGCTCAAATTTAACAAAAAGAGTAGTCATACTTAAAATCCCCCAAACCTATGACTTTACCCTGAAATATATGTACGTATGCAACAATGAAGTCTAATACAACTATTTCACTTACTTGCAGTAACAGCTACATAATTATTTTAAATGAATTAGAATCACCAAGGAATGCCTAAGTCACAGATGAAAGTATTTTCTAAAATGAAGTAGGCTTCATTAGAGAGACACCCTTTAAAAAAATCAAAAAAGTTAACTGTTGTGTATGATTAAATTCTAGGTAATACAATTTTATCTTACTCCTTTGAAGTAAGGTATAATCTAAACTGTCTGTGATAAGCTAGTCAAGTTCAAAAGGAGTCATCCGCACATCATCTACCTATGTCCTTTCTGGACATAGGGCAGGTACCAGTCCCTCCCCCACAGGAAGTCTGCACAAGTCCCTGGACCATCCTCACCCACCAGGGGGCAGACACCAGAAGTAAAAGGAACTATTAATACAAAAACCTGCAGCCTGCGAAAAGGAGACCACAAACACATAAAACATTAAACACACCAACATTCACATTATAGAGTTCCCAGAAGTAGAAGAGAAAGGCCCTGAGAAAATATTTGAAGAGATTATAGCTGAAAACTTCCCTAATATGAGAAAGGAAACACTCAAGTTCAGGAAGCACAGAGTTCCATATGGGATAAACCCAAGGAGTAACATGCCAAGACACACATTAATCAAATTGACAAAAATTAAATACAAAGAAAAAACATCAAAAGCAACAAGGGAAAAGCAACATACAAAGGAATCCCTATAAGGTTATCAGCTGATTTCTCAGCAGAAACTCTGCAGGCCAGAAGGGAGTGGCATGATATTTAAAGTAATGAAAGGGAAAAACCTACAATGAAGAATACTATATACCCAGCAAGGCTCCCATTCAGATGCAACAGAGAAATCAAAATTTTTACAGACAAGCAAAAGCTAAGAGAATTCAGCACCACCAAACCAGCTTTACAACAAACACTAAAGGAACTTCTCTAGGCAGGAAAGAAAAAAAAAAAAAATGTGGCCACAACTAGAAACAAGAAAATCCCAAATGGGAAAGCTCACCACTGAAGGCAAACGTACAGTAAAATTAGGAAATCATCTACACACAAATATGGTATCAAAACCAGCAACCATGAGAAGAGGAGAGTACAAATACAGGAAATGGGAAATGCATTTGAAATTAAGAGACCAGAAACTTGAAACCTCCTCTCTCTCTCTCTATATATATATATACACACACACACACACACACACATATATATATATATATATAGCTATATCAAAACCTCATAAGAACTGCAAACCATAAAACAAGATACACGCAAAAAAAGGAATCCAAACACAACACTAAAGATAGTCATCAAATCACAAAAGAGAACAAAAGAATGAAAGGAAAAAGACCTAAAAAAGCAATTCCAAAACAATTAACACATGGCAATAAGAACATACATATCAGTAATTACCTTAAATGTAAATGGATTAAATATTCCAACCAAAAGACAGACTGGTTGAATGGATAGAAAAATAAGATCTGTATATATGCTGTCTACAAGAGACCCACTTCACATCTAGGAACACATACATACTGAAAATGAGGATATGGAAAAAGGCATTTCATGCAAATGGAAATCAAAAGAAAGCTGGTGTAGCAATACTCAGACAAAATAGACTTTAAAAGACTGTTACAAGAGACAAGGAAGGACACTACATAACGATCAAGGGATCAATCCTAGATGAAGATATAACAATTATAAATATATATGCACCCAACATAGGAGCACCTCAATATACAAGGCAAATTCTGACAGCCATAAAAGGGGACACAGACAGTAACACAAATACCCCACTTACACCAATGGATAGATGGTTCAGACAGAAAGGAAACACAGGTCTTAAATGACACATTAAACCAGATGGACATTCCATTGAAAAGCAGCAGAATACATTTTCTTCTCAAGATGGACCACATCTTGGGCCACAAATCAAGCCTCAGTAAATTTAAGAAAACTGAAATCATATCAAGCATCTTTTCAAACAACAATGCTATGAGATTATAAATTTACAGGAAAAAAACCCTGAAAAACAAACATGTGGAGGCTAAACAATATGTTACTAAACAACCAATGGATCACTGAAGAAATCAGGAAATTAAAAAAATACTTAGAGAGAAATGACAATGAAAACATGATGATCTAAAACTTATGGGACACAGCAAGAGCAGTACTAAGAGGGAAGTTCATAGCAATAAAATCTTACCTCAGGAAACAAGAAAAATCTCAAACCTAACCTTACACCTAAAGCAACTAGAGAAAGAACAAACAAAATCAATCTAAAGTTAGTAGAAGGAAACAAATCATAAAGATCAGAGCAGCACAGGGAACTCAATATTCTGTAATAACCTTTATGGGAAAAGAATCAAAAAATGAAAAAATATATCTCCATTCTTTTATATATATATAAAACAGATTCACTTTGCTGTACACCTGAAACTAACACAACATTGTAAATCAACTATATGCCAATAAAATTAAAAAACAAACAAACAGAAAAACAACACAAAGGAAAATCTTTATCTTCTCATTTAGATTATCCAGCTACTATAAAATAAATACACAACTTACCTCTTATTAATATGTTTTGAAACCTGATAGAGAAATAATAAGCACTTTGCAATGGTTCCATATTTTTCAAAACTTACTTAGTCCCCTATACTCTAATTAGACTTTAATTGGGAATTATTTGCCATTTCTAATGAATTTCTAAAAGTTTTGGTGATCTATGTGAAGCTATATGAAAAAAAAAGTTTATTCCCTTCTATATTTATTTGGTTAGCTGAAGTTATAGAAGATAATAACTTCCATTTTTATGAGATCATTTACACAGTGTATTAGTGAGTATGTCTTAGCTTGGTTAATAGGTTGAGAACTTGCTTCACCGATAACGCTTAAAATTTACTGAATGTTCACTAGATGGTTGGCACATGAATTATCTCATTTAATTTTCACAACAACCTTATGAGTCTAGTTCTATTCTTTTCCCCTTTGAGATTAAGAAGCTAGCCTTAGAAGAAGTAATGTTCCCCTGGTGAAGAGCTACTACACATTGGAGGCAGTCATAAAAGCTAGGTTTTATCGAACTCCATACATCTTGTTTTTAAACATTATACAATTATTATGACTCCCATTTCTAAATTCTGCATTTACAAAACTATAAATGAATTTACAAATCATATTAAACCCCAAGAAAACACAGAGTACATGCTCAAATACAAAAGTAAATGCCTACTGTCCTTGCTGTAGGAAGGGACACTTTGCCCTCACAGAATGTAAAGGAATAAACCCATTATCCAATGCAAACGCCCATGTTGGCTACCTCCCAATTTTTAAAAGGATGCTGCATAATCTCTTATAAAACTGCAATTCTAATATGAGTTATAAATCTAACTTAACCACATAATAAAGTAATCATGGAAAAGTACAATTAAATGTAAATTCTTCTTGGGAAATTTTGCACTGCTGAAATTTCAAACCTTTTAAGATTCGCAAATAATTATAAAACCCACCTTAAATCTTTTCCTAAGAGAGGTAGGATATAAAGCCATCATTTTTTTTTTAAGCCCCCATATTCATTGGTCTTTTTTTCATTATGTATTTCAAACACACAGGCAGGAATAGAGACTAATATAAAGAATGTTCATGTCTTAAGGAATTAAATATCATAGATTCCACCCAAGGCCATTATTTCTAAAATAAGCATATTATCAGAGCAACACAGAAAAAAATTCTCTTTACTCAAGTTCCCAGAATTCTAAAGCAAACATCTGGGAGATATAGTAAATGTTTTAAAAATCTTGAAAAAATACAATTTTAAACATAAGCCATTTAACTTCACCGTTTTTTTAAAAAGTGAAATTGATCACTTTTCTGAGTTATCACTGGAAAGTGTGGTTAATGATCATGGATTGCTCTGTGACCCAAATACCATGGATTAGAATATCTGCATATGTTCTCAAAAGGTATGAAGAGGAAAAGAAAAAAGTTCTGACCTGTGGTGTTGTGACTGCTCTTACAGAGCAAGTACTGCAAACAGTACCTACCCAGTAACGTCAGGACACAGGCCAGTATTGCAATCAGGGCTCCCGTGCTGAGGCCAGCAGGGAGGACGTAGGCCTCGGCGTTGCAGGTCTGGGCTACCCCATCTGCATCACAGTCGCAGACACGGATGGTGAGGGTGTTGGTGCTGCTAAGTGAAGGTGATCCACTGTCCACGATGAAGACTGGCAGATAATAAACAGATTGCTCCTGTCTCCGGAAGCCGCTTCTCCTGGTGAGAATTGAGGCTGTGTTGTCTAGATTAAAGAAAGCAAATGTGTGGAACACAAGATTTCTGATGCACTCTGTCCCACCAAACGTTAAGGACCCAAATGTAAGGCCAGACACTGTCAAACTCTTAGAGGAAAACACAGGCAGAACACTCTATGACCTAAATCACAGCAAGCTCCTTCTTGACCCACCTCCTAGACGAATGGAAATAAAAACAAAAATAAACAAATGGGACCTAATGAAACTTCAAAGCTTTTGCACAGCAAAGGAAACCATAAACAAGACCAAAAGACAACCCTCAGAATGGGAGAACATAGTTGCAAAGAAAGCAACTGACAAAGGATTCATCTCCAAAATATACCAGCAGCTCATGCAGCTCAATATCAAAAAAACAAACAACCCAATCCAAAAATGGGCGGGAGACCTAAACAGACGTTTCTCCAAAGAAGATATACAGATTGCCAACAAACACATGAAAGGATGCTCAACATCACTAATCATTAGAGAAATGCAAATCAAACTACAATGAGGTATCACCTCACACCAGTCAGAATGGCCATCATCAAAAAGTCTACAAACAATATATGCTGGAGAGGGTGTGGAGAAAAGGGAACCCTCTTGCACTGTTGGTGGGAATGTGAATTGTTACAGCCACTGTGGAGAACAGTATGGAGGTTCCTTAAAAAATAAAAATAGAACTACCATACAACCCAGCAATCCCACTACTGGGCATATACCCTGAGAAAACCAGAATTCAAAAAGAGTCATGTACCAAAATGTTCACTGCAGCACTATTTACAATAGCCAGGAAATGGCAGCAACCTAAGTGTCTATCGACAGACGAATGGATAAAGAAGATGTGGCACATATATACAATGGAATAGTACTCAGCCATAAAGAGAAACGAAATGGAGTTATTTGTAGTGAGGTGGATGGACCTAGAGTCTGTCATACAGAGTGAAGTAAGTCAGAAAGAGAAAAACAAATACCGTATGCTA
>RJWK010062149.1:0-12887 GCA_004363435.1 Platanista minor
CTTTTTGGCTGAGTTGGGTCTTCGTTGCTGCACACAGGCTTTCTCTAGTTGTGGCGAGTGGGGTTACTCTTTGTTGCAGTGAGCAGTCTTCTCATTGCAGTGGCTTCCCTTGTTGAGGAGCACGGGCTCTAGGTGCACGGGCTTCAGTAGTTGTGGCTCGTGGGCTCAGTAGTTGTGGTGCACGGGCTTAGTTGCCCTGTGGCATGTGGGATCTTCCTGGACCAGGGATCGAACCTGTGTCCCCTGCATCGGCAGGCAGATTCTTATCCACTGCTCCACTGGGGAAGTCCCTCTTCCTTCCTTCCTTCCTTCCTTCCTTCCTTCCTTTATCTTTCTCTTTCTCTCTGTTCACTTCCTCTCTCCCTTCCCTTTTCCTTCCTTCCTCTTTTTATTTCTCTCTCTCCCCATCCCTGCAACACTCCTTCTCCTATTCCTCCTATTTCTTCTTTTTCTGAGGGTAGTGATGGATGAAAACATTCATACTGTTTTGTCTATCTGGTCCCTCTTGCTGGCACCCTTATGAAAGTATCTCTAGCAAGGCAGGTGAGAGAGATGGTGGTGATGGTACCAGCCACCAGATGGATTGGACCGATAATGCTGATTGACAAAAGCTTCATGGAGTCTACACTTTTGCAGCAGTAGAATGTATTTCACAGATTATAGCTCATCATAGACATTCTTAAATGGCATAATCATGCCAGGCCTTATGTGTATTCGTGACATTGGCACTATTGAAAGCCTAGGAATAAATTCTCTAAGACAAACTAGTTGCTACCTCTACACAGCATGGTACAACACCATGTTGTAAAAGACTCCTGCTAAGAACAGCAATTTGGGAATAGTCTTATAAGGGATGAAGTGTAGGTTTTTGTAGTTTTGATGCCTCTTTCACAGACACAATAAGCAAGTCTCAACTGAAAAACTAAATGGGATGTCTTTTTCTAGTGCAGGAGTGCCTTACCTGCTTTTCCATAGTGCCAAGGCCTGGTCCTGTGGCTCCTGGAGCATATTTATGACCACAAAACTGATTATATTGTTCAGTGCCTCTTTGAAGTGAAAACATATATTGAATAGTTCCAAGCTGTGGTCATGTGAAGAAAGATGTGGTAACAGCTTTGTCTACCCCTTTTTCAAACCAAACAATATAATATAATCTTTGAGACAGGCTTGGAGTCATCAACACCAAGATTATCATGTCATTTTTCAGAACAATGTATTGAGGGTTCCATTTTCAGAATAATTGTAAGAAGGTATGTGAAGCACTGTTCTAGCTGGTGGGGATACCATGATGAAAGTAACAGACAAGATTTCTAGGGAGAGAGATAGTAAACCAATAAACATATAAGAAAGCTCTCAGATTATCAAAGGTCTAAGTGTGACACAGAGAAATGAAATAGAGTGATGTGACAAGAAGTGACTGACACATTTGAGGTGCTCAGGAAGAGATGATATTTAGGTTGACAGCTGAAAAAAAAAGTGTGAGATTTGAGGAAAATCAGGAGGATCGGGAGGCAAAAAACATATCAGACAGAGAGGAACTGCTAAGAAGGTGAGCTTTGGGTGAGAAGACAAAGTAAATGAGATGGGAAAAGGCCAGATCTTGTATGGCTTTTGTAAGCCAGAGTAAAATGTTTAATTTTAGGTGCCATGGAGGATTTTAAGCAGAAGGATGATGTGGTACAATTTACTTTTTTAAAAAAGATCACCTTGCCATGTAGAGAATGTAATGGGGGAGGGGCAAGAGTCTAAGGCAGAAACTTGTTTTTGAGGTAAGGCATAATGGTGGCTTGGACTATAATAGCAGCAGGAAGGGAGATGGAAAGGAGTAACGGATTGGGGATATGTTTTGAGGGTAGCTTGACAAGACTTGCTGATAAATGCGATGTGTGAAGTGAGAGATAGAGAGGAAACAGTGGTAACTCTCAGACGTTAGATGTGAGGAAAAGTACTGATGGGCCATTTCCTAAAATGGGGACCACTAGGGGAACAGTGGGTTTAGACAGCAAACTCAAGAGTCCTCTTTTGGCTGTGGAGTTTGAGATGTTCCTTTGGAAATGTCGAGTAGGCAGTTTGTGTAACCAAGACTGGTGCCTCACAGGGAAGTTAGGTGACATCCACAGTTGGAGGATGCTCTTTGGAGCCCTGAGATTGGATGGGATCACCTAAGGGAAGTAACTAGTCACAAAAGAGTAGGAGGTCCAGAGCAGAGTCTTCATGCCTCCCTCCATGAAGTATGTTTTTTTTTTTTATAGGTTAGAGAAGGGTCTAGGAAATGGAAATGAGACAGAGAAAGAGTAGTCAGTACAGGGGAGGAAAATGAGAAGCGTATGATTTCTCCTAGGTCAAGGAAAGATAGCATTTTCAACCATGAGTCAAATGTAGCTTTAGGGTTTATGGGATCTGAAACTTAATCAATGTGGGGGTCCCTTTAAAGATGAATAATGCAGAATCATTAGTACAAATTAGGTAGTAATGTGATTACTTAGAATGAGAAAGAAACCATGAAAAATTACAAAGTAAAGAGCTTAAAAAATGCCACAAGTATCACAAAATTCAGTGAAAACAGAATTTTCTTAATTGAAACAGCTGTTGCACTTACACAACATTTTTTCTTCTCCTTTTTTGGGAGGTGCGCTTACTCTGATATTGCTTCTTCATATTACAACAATTCTGTAATATTTTCTACAGAGACAGAAGAATAATTAACTCAGTATTTATCATGGATGTTTAAAATTCTATTTTTATTGTTGAAAAATTTAGAGAAGTTCTTGTAAGTATCACAGCCTACTACTGATAATGTCATGTAAATTTTTAGGATTATTGCCAAAATGTGGGACGCATCTATCAAATTTCTTTCATATATGAGCTTTAAGATTTCATGGCATTTCAAGATTGCACACACAGTGACTAGTTATAAATAATCTCTGAATTGACAACACTCATAAACTAGTTTGTTACTCATGTTTTTGTAACCCAGAAAGGCATTTCTACCCTGGGGACAACTACCAATAACTGAACTGTGCAAGAAAGTTACTGTGAACCACAGAAATATATCCCACTGAACCCAAACTGAATATACTCCCAACTCAATTTCTATCTATACAGATCCCCCAAATGCTCACCAATGCCTCCCAACATAAGGGCAAGGCAAGGGTGATAGAGGGGAAGTCAAAGTGAAAAAGACAGTGGTCTAAACAGTTGAGGTTAAAATGTCTTATTTTTGCAGTGCATCATGGAAATGCCTGTGCAAATAAGGGGTCTGAATCTTAAACTTCTATAGCTTTCTCTGAGAGGAGAGGGTAATAAGGTGAGGCATACATGACAGGCAAAAGATCAGGTGAGATAGAAACAGAGAGTTTCCCCCATTGCATTTATACTCAAAAATTAACTGTTTAGGATTAAAAAAATAGGTCTAGGTTTTGGTGAAAAGTTCTGTGTAAGTAGCAATATGATGTGCCTGGCAAATAATACACTGGTGAAATCTGTGCGCTAGCAGAGATAAGTGGTTACATTTTTAGATATGAGCTGAACGGGGATGGCTTCCTATTTTCCTCTCCAAAACAAAGGAAAAGACAAACTTTGGCTGACATTTGCTGCATTAGCGTCAGGAGTTTTGCCTTTTAGCATCACTTGTACTCTTTATGTTTAATATCTGCTACCAAATATGTAAATAAAAATGTAAATGATTGAGGTGAAGGGGAGTGTGGAGCAATCAAAGACCTTTCTCAATTAAATTTAGGTCCTTTTCACCTCACATCTCAAAATCTGAGCTGATTCTGAACACAAGAAAAACCTAAGTAGATTTCACATCTACATTTTGTTAAATTTTTTTTCAAATGTGGTGTCAGGGAGAATGTCCTGACACAAATTTTGCAGTAATTGAATATAAACTTAATAACTTTGCTTGCAATCAACTGAAGTTCTGTTCTTAATGTCAAATAAGTTTGGGTTGAGATCATATTATTTGTCTAAATAACTATCAATATTAACTGCATGAAAATAGGTCAGAATGGAAATTGGAAGGTAGTAGGACTTGGTAGAGAAGAGAGGTGTGATTGGAAGTAACGGGCTCCCCCCATGGTCTCAATGGCAGATTCTTTCATTGCTCCTTTGCCTGTTCATGTTGGCAGTTAGAATAACAACAAAGAAAGGCATAAGGAATTCTCAGATATTGGTATTTATTTATTAACTTCTGGCTGAAACCAGAGCCCTTGTGTGATCAGCAATCTGTTCTTCTACTTAGACCAACCCTAAGAACAGTTGCCTGTGATAGGAATGGAGCTGTGATTGAAGAAAATGAGAGAAATGACAAATGGTACTGATGTTTACAATTGCTTTAGACCCCTTTGAATTTTCTTTATTGTCTGATACAAGAAAAGGCTGTTCGACCTATGAAAAATCATTTTGTTTTTTCTTTTCTTGCCACTTAAGAATATCAGTTTCAGGTTTTTTAATTAGAATCGGCAGATTTGTTAAGAGGATGAGGGAGGAAGTTGTGGGCAAATTTCCTACATGCTTGATTCAGCCAAACTAGAAAAGGGGGTACAAGAAATCTTAGATTAGCCAGTTCAACCTTTTATCCAAAGACTATATTCTCAGTTGATGGTGAGTCAGCCTTTACATGAGTGGTCTAATTACTGCCACTCAGGAGTCTGCCCTGCATGTATTGACGGAGAGCTATAGTTTGTAAGGCCTGAAATTAAATAAATAAGGGGTCTTCTGTCTCTCGTGGTCCTTTACGAATTTGAAGACTTCATCATAGCTTTCCCCTCTGTAGGTCACAGCCTGTTTATTTGTTCTGTGTGTGAGATGGTGTTTGGATCACGTATCATTTTGATCACTTTTGTTTTGTAGTTGTTGCTCACCTTTCTTCCTGGAAGAGCTCTGCCTTTGTTCATTGTTCTTGCCTCCCTGTGGATTTTAGGTGATGACTGCGCTCTCCAGCTCTAGGGGCAAATCATGATTAGAATGAGCCAGTCACTGTGGTCTCATTCCCTTTGCCAGGGGTTGGTTTAAGCATGGTCATGTGACCTGATTCTGGCTCTGGGACCTGAGAGGGAGTCAACCAGGGGACCTCTGAAAAGACCCTTTCCCAAATAAGGGATACATCAAGTAAATGTCTTATTTCTTTTTTCCCTCCTTTCTTCCCTCCCTCCCTTCCTTCCTCCCTTTGGATGTGGAATTGTCAGTAGCAGACACCTAGAACTGCTTCAGTTAGCTTGGAAACATTAGGAGAGACGTCACTGGAGAATAGGGGTACAAGGTAGAAGGATTAAAAGTTCTGGGATCCTTGAGGTCAGTTGAGCAGCTAAGCACTCCTTTCATACAACTTCATGTATATGAGATGATTAATCCTTTCCTGTTTCCATTTCATATAGTTTTCTCTCTGTTACTTGCTTCTCTAAGCATCCTAACTGATAGATACTCAATCCCTTGTATTAATTTAATTTACCTGAAGCTTCTGCCCATCAGTGATACGCTTAGCATTGTTTGTCATATCTTACCCATGGAATTTTTGTATTTAACCGAAACCTTTCTTTAAAGATTCATAAATATAGGCAAAGGCACATGACATGGTCGATATGCAAATCAAATTGTCTTCTAAAGTTTTATCCCGTAGTTAAAGCGGCAGCCCTTAGCTGTGTTTTTCTGCAGTGGGTTTAACACCGGTTGACACTGGTTAAACCCTGGTTTAACACTTTAAGGAAGATCCTCCACCCTATGTGTATTACCTTGGTTTAGCTAGTCTGTTTTTTATAACTAGGTCTTCCTGATAAAAGTAACATTTTGATATTTTGTTGTCAGCTCTGTTTTCCTGTTCAACCTTTCAAAATAAATGCATAAAAAAATCTTTCTCTTTTACTATTACAGAATTGCTTTCCCCTTAGTATTCAAATTATTGAGGACTATGTATGGAACAGGCTTTGAAGCACATTGAGAAATGTTGTCACAGATTATTAGAACATTTGCTAGCTGCACTAATTGGATGAGATACAATATTTTCAGTTTGTGGCATTAGAAGAGGTTTTTCTCCTAGCTTTGCCTCCCTCTCTATCCTCCAGATTTATGCTTAGAAATATGGATAAGTATTTATTTCGTTCTCTTTTTCTAACACAAAGTAGTTACCTATGTCATTTACTGCTACAAAGCGTTATCTATTTTTCAGCTGGCTTTATTGAGATATAATTCACATATTATACAATTCACCTATTTAAAATTTAGTGGTTTCTACTATATTCACAGAATTGTGTAACCATCACAACAATTAATTTTAGAACATTTTTATCACCCCAAGAGGAAACCCTGTACCTGTTAGCAGTCACTCTCTGTTTCCTCCCATTCCTTTCCCTACACCCTCAGTTCTAGGCAACCGCTAATCTGTTTCCTGTCTCTGTAGATTTGACTAGTCTAGGCACTGTGCATGAATTGAATCATATAGTATGTGTTCCTTGTGATTGGCTTCTTTAACTTAGCATGTTTTCAAGGTTCATCCATGTTGTACACATCAGTTCTTCATTACTTTTTTTTTTTTTAAGATCTTTATTGGAGTACAATTGCTTTACAAGGGTGTGTTAGTTTCTGCTTCATAACAAAGTGAATCAGCTATACATATACTATATCCCATATGTCCTCCCTCTTGCATCTCCCTCCTCCCACCCTCCCTACCCCACCCCTCTAGGTGGTCACAAAGCACCGAGCTGACCTCCCTGTGCTATTCAGCTGCTTCCCACTAGCTATCTGTTTTATATTTGGTAGTGTATATATGTCCATGCCACTCTCTCACTTCATCCTGGCTTACCCTTCCCCCTCCCCGTGTCCTCAAGTCCATTCTCTTCATCTGCGTTTTTGTTCCTGTCCTGCCCCTAGTTTCTGCAGAACCATTTTTTTTAGATGCCATATATATGTGTTAGCATATTGTATTTATTTTTCTCTTTCTGACTTACTTTTAACTCTGTATGACAGTCTCTAGGTCCATCCATCTCACTACAAATAACTCAATTTCGTTTCTTTGTATGACTGAGTAATATTCCATTGTATATATGTGCCACATCTTCTTTATCCATTCATCCGATGATGGACACTTATGTTGTAAATGGAGCTGCAATGAACATTGCGGTACATGACTCTTTTTGAATTATGGTTTTCTCAGGGTATATGCCCAGTAGTGGGATTGCTGGGTCATATGGTAGTTCTATTTTTAGTTTTTTAAGGAACCTCCATACTGTTCTCCATAGCGGCTGTATCAATTTACATCCCACCAACAGTGCAAGAGGGTTCCCTTTTCTCCTCAGCCTCTCCAGCATTTATTGTTTCTAGATTTTTTGATGATGGCCATTCTGACTGGTGTGAGGTGATACCTCATTGTAGTTTTGATTTGTATTTCTCTAATGTTTAGTGACATTGAGCATCTTTTCCTGTGTTTGTTGACAATCTGTATATCTTCTTTGGAGAAATGTCTATTTAGGTCTTCTGCCCATTTTTGAACTGGGTTGTTTGTTTTTTTGATATCGAGCTACATGAGCTGCTTGTAAATTTTGGAAATTAAACCGTTGTCAGTTGCTTCATTGGCAAATATTTTCTCCCATTCTGAGGGTTGTCTTTTCATCTTGTTGATGGTTTCCTTTGTTGTGCAAAAGCTTTTAAGTTTCATTAGGTCCCATTTGTTTATTTTTGTTCTTATTTCCATTTCTCTAGGATGTGGGTCAAAAAGGATCTTGCTGTGATTTATGTCATAGAGTGTTCTGCCTATGTTTTCATCTAAGAGTTTTATAGTGTTCGGTCTTACATTTTGGTCTTTAATCCATTTTGAATTTTTTTGTGTGTATGGTGTTAGAAGTGTTCTAACTTCATTCTTTTACATGTAGCTGTTCAGTTTTCCCAGAACCACTTATTGAAGAGGCTGTCTTTTCTCCATTGTATATTCTTGCCTCCTTTATCAAAAATAAGGTGACCATATGTGTGTGGGTTTATCTCTGGGCTTTCTATCCTGTTCCATTGATCTATATTTCTGTTTCTGTGCCAGTACCATACTCTCTTGATTACTGTAGCTTTGTAGTATAGACTGAAGTCCGGGAGCCTGATTCCTCTGGCTCCGTATTTGTTTCTCAAGATTGCTGTGGATATTCGGGGTCTTTTGTGTTTCCATAGAAATTGTGAAATTTTTTGTTTTAGTTCTATGAAAAATGCCATTGGTAGTTTGATAGGCATTGCATTGAATCTGTAGATTCTTTGGGTAGTATAGTCATTTTCAAAATGTTGATTCTTCGAATTGAAGAACATGGTATGTCTCTCCATCTGTTTGTATCATCTTTAATTTCTTTCATCAGTGCCGTACAGTTTTCTGAGTACAGGTCTTTTGTCTCCTTAGGTAGCTTTATTCCTAGGTATTTTATTCTTTTTGTTTCAATGGTAAATGGGAGTGTTTCCTTAATTTCTCTTTCAGATTTTTCAGCATTGGTGTATAGGAATGCAAGAGATTTCTGTGCATTAATTTTGTATCCCGCTACTTTACCAGATACATTGATTAGCTGTAGTAGTTTTCTGGTAGCATCATTAGGATTCTCTATGTATAGTATCATGTCATGTGAAAACAGTGACAGCTTTACTTCTTCTTTTCTGATTTGCATTCCTTTGATTTCTTTTTGTTTCTCTGATTGCTGTGGCTAAAACTTCCAAGACTATGTTGAATAAGAGTGGTGGGAGTGGACAACCTTGTCTGGTTCCTGATCTTAGAGGAAATGGTTGCAGTTTTTCACCATTGAGAATGATGTTGGCTGTGGGTTTGTCATATATGGCCTTTATTATGTTGAGGTAAGTTCCCTCTATGCCTACTTTCTGGAAGGTTTTTATCATCAAAGGGTGTTGAATTTTGTTGAAAGCTTTTTCTTCACCTATTGAGATGAACATATGATTTTTCTCCTTCAACTTGTTAATATGGTCTATCACATTGATGGATTTGTCTATATTGAAGATCCCTTGCGTTCCTGGGATAAACCACACTTGATCATGGTGTATGATCCTTTTAATGTGCTGTTGGATTCTGTTTGCTAGTATTTTGTTGAGGATTTTTGCATCTATGTTCATCAGTGATATTGGCCTGTAGTTTTATTTCTTTGTGACATCTTTGTCTGGTTTCGGTATCAGAGTGATGGTGGCCTCGTAGAATGACTTTGAGAGTGTTCCTCCCTCTGCTATATTTTGGAGGAGTTTGAAAAGGATAGCTGTTAGCTCTTCTCTAAATGTTTGATAGAATTCGCCTGTGAAGCCATCTGGTCCTGGGCTTTTGTTTTTTGGAAGAGTTTTAATCACAGTCTCGATTTCAGTGCTTGTGATTGGTCTGTTTATATTTTCTGTTTCTTCCTGGTTCAGGCTCGGAAGGTTGTGCTTTTCTAAGTAGGTGTCCATTTCTTCCAGGTTGTCCATTTTATTGGCATAGAGTTGCTTGTAGTAATCTCTCATGATCCTTTGTATTTCTGCAGTGTCAGTTGTTACTTCTCCTTTTTCATTTCTAATTCTGTTGTTTTGAGTCTTCTCCCTTTTTTCCTTGATGAGTCTGGCTAATGGTTTATCAATTTTGTTTATCTTCTCAAAGAACCAGCTTTTAGTTTTATTGATCTTTGCTCTTGTTTCCTTCATTTCTTTTTCATTTATTTCTGATCTGATCTTTATGATTTCGTTCCTTCTGCTAACTTTGGGGTTTTTTTGTTCTTCTTTCTCTAATTGCTCTAGGTGTAAGGTTAGGTTGTTTATTTGATATGTTTCTTGTTTCTTGAGGTACGATTGTATTGCTTAAACTTCCCTCTTTGCTGTATCCCAGGGGTTTTGTGTTGTCGTGTTTTCATTGTCATTTTTTTCTAGGTATTATTTTGATTTCCTCTTTGATTTCTTCAGCGATCTCTTGGTTATTTAGTCGTGCGTAGTTTAGCCGCCACGTGTTTGTATTTATTACGGATTTTTTCCTGTAATTGATATCTAGTCTCATAGCATTATTGTCGGAAAAGATACTTGATATGATTTCAACTTTGTTAAATTTATGAAGGCTTGATTTGTGACCCAAAATATGATCTATCCTGAAGAATGTTCCATGAGCACTTGAGAAGAAAGTGTATTCTGTTGTTTTGGATGGAATGTCCTATAAATATCAATTAAGTCCTTCTTGTTTAATGTTCGTTTAAAGCTTGTGTTTCCTTATTTATTTTCATTGTGGATGATCTGTCCATTGGTGAAAGTGGGGTGTTAAAGTCCCCTACTATGATTGTGTTACTGTTGATTTCTCCTTTTATGGCTCTTAGCATTTGCCTTATGTATTGAGGTGCTCCTATGTTGGGTGCATAAATATTTACAGTTGTTATATCTTCTTCCTGGATGGATCCCTCAATCATTATGTAGTGTCCTTCTTTGACTCTTGTAATACTCTTTATTTTAAAGTCTATTTTGTCTGATATGAGAATTGCTACTCCAGCTTTCTTTTGATTTCCATTTGCATGGAATATCTTTTTCCATCCCCTGACTTTCAGTGTGTATGTGTCTCTAGGTCTGAAGTGGGTCTCTTGTAGACAGCATATATACAGGTCTTGTTTTTGTATCCATTCAGCCAGTCTGTGTCTTTTGATGGCAGCATTTAATCCATTTACATTTAAGGTAATTATTGATATGTATGTTCCTATTACCATTTTCTTAATTGTTTTGGGTTTGTTATTGTAGGTCTTTTCCTTCTCTTGTGTCTCCTGCCTAGAGAAGTTTCTTTAGCATTTGTTGTAAAGCTGGTTTGTTGGTGCTGAATTCTGTTAGCTTTTGCTTGTCTGTAAAGGTTTTAATTTCTTCCTCGAATCTGAATGAGATCCTTGTTGGGTAGAGTAATCTTGGTTGTAGGTTTTTCCCTTTCATCACTTTAAATAAGTCCTGCCTCTGCCTTCTGGCTTGCAGAGTTTCTGATGAAAGATTAGCTGTTAACCTTATGTGGATTCCCTTGTACGTTATTTCTTGTTTTTCCCTTAATGCTTTTAATATTCTTTTTTTGTATTTAATTTTTGAGAGTTTAATATGTGTGTTGGTGTGTTTCTCCTTGGTTTTATCCTGTATGGGACTCTCTGCACTTCCTGGACTTGATTGACTATTTCCCTTCCCATATTAGGGAAGTTTTCAACTATAATCTCTTCAAATATTTTCTCAGTCCCTTTCTTTTTTTATTCTTCTTCTGGGGCCCCTATAATTTGAATATTGGTGTGTTCAATATTGTCCCAGAGGTCTCTAAGACTGTCCTCAATTCTTTTCATTCTTTTTTCTTTATTCTGCTCTGCAGTAGTTATTTCCACTATTTTATCTTCCAGGTTACTTGTCCGTTCTTCTGCCTCAGTTATTCTGCTATTGATTCCTTCTAGAGTATTTTTAATTTCATTTATTGTGTTGTTCATCATTGTTTGTTTGCTCTTTAGTGCTTCTATGTCCTTGTTAAACATTTCTTGTATTTTCTGCATTCCATATCCAAGATTTTGAAACATCTTTAACAACATTACTCTGAATCCTTTTTCAGGTAGACTGCCTATTTCCTCTTCATTTGTTTCGTCTGGTGGGTTTTTATCTTGCTCCTTCATCTGCTGTGTGTTTCTCTGCCTTCTCATTTTTCTTAACTTACTGTGTTTGGGGTCTCCTTTTCACAGACTGCTGGTTCATAGTTCCCGTTTTTTTTGGTGTCTGCCTGCAGTGGCTAAGGTTGTTTTGGTGGGTTGTGTAGCCTTCCTGGTGGAGGGGACTAGTGCCTGTGTTCTGGTGGATGAGCCTGGATCTTGTCTTTCTGGTGGGCAGGACCACGTACTGTGGTGTGTTTTGGGGTGTCTGTGACCTTATTATGATTTTAGGCAGCCTCACTGCTAATGGGTGGGGTTGTGTTCCTGTCTTGCTAGTTGTTTGGGAAAGTGTGGCCAGCACTGTAGCTTGCTGGTTGTTGAGTGGAGCTGGGTCTTAGCATTGAGATGGAGATCTGTGGGAGAGCTTTCGCCATTTAATATTATGTGGAGCTGAGAGGTCTCTTGTGGAGCAATGTCCTGAACTCGGCTCTCCTACCTCAGAGGCACAGGCCTGACACCCGGCTGGAGCAGCAAGACCCTGTCAGCCACACGGCTCAGAAGAAAAGGGAGAAAAAAAGAAAAAAATAATAAAATAAATAGAAATAAAGTTACTAAGTTTAAAAAATATTTAAAAGTTAATAAAAATTAAAAAAAAAATTAAAAAGTAATAAAAAAAGAAAAAAGAAAGAAAGGGAGAGCAACCAAACCAAGAAACAAATCCACCAATGATAACAAGCACTAAAAACTATATTTAATAAACAAACAAAAATGGGCAGATAGAACCCTAGGACAAACGGTAAAAGAAAAGCTATACAGACAAAATCACACAGAGAAGTATACACATACACACTCACAAAAATAGGAAAAGGAACAAAATATGTATATATATCTATATATTAAAAAAAAGGAAGAAATCAACAAAATCAATAAAGAAATCTACCAATGATAATAAACTCTAAATACTAAACTAAGATAGACATAAAACCAGAAACCAGTCAGTCGCATATAGTAAACCCCAAGTCTACATTTGCTCCCAAAGTCCACTAACTCAATTTGGGGTTGATTCGTTGTCTATTCAGGCATTCCACAGATGCAGAGTACATCAAGTTGATTGTGGAGATTTAATTCGCTGCTCCTGAGGCTGCTGGGAGAAATTTCCCTTTCTCTTCTTTGTTCACATATCTCCCAGGGTTCAACTTTGCATTAGGACTTGCCTCTGCACGTAGGTCGCCTGAGGCTGTCTGTTCTTCGCTCAGACAGGACGGGGTTAAAGGAGCAGCTAATTCGGGGACTCTGGCTCACTCAGGCCGGGGGGTGGGG
>RJWK010062151.1:0-12886 GCA_004363435.1 Platanista minor
TTTTTTTTTTTTTTTTTTTTTTTTTTTTTTTTTTTTTTTTTTTTTTTTTTTTTTTTTTTTTTTTTTTTTTTTTTTTTTTTTTTTTTTTTTTTTTTTTTTTTTTTTTTTTTTTTTTTTTTTTTTTTTTTTTTTTTTTTTTTTTTTTTTTTTTTTTTTTTTTTTTTTTTTTTAAATCCCTCTTGTTTGTTCAGTTCTTTCTGATGGTTAGTTTCCCTAGCTGGTGGCCAAATCATATCTATATTCTTATTGGCTTCAACACTGAAAAATCAGAAGGAATTAAAAAACTCCTCACTGAAGACAGGTATCCCTCCCTCCCTGTAGGGACCTATCACAACCTAGTCAAAGGGAGTCGGGAGAACAAGTCCAAAGTGCCTGAGAAGACAGGAGAAGGTGCCCCTGGGAATTCAATAAGGACCCTTGCTCCCATCCTTGAAATGCTCTCAGCTTGGCTGTTTCTTCAACAGTTACTGGTATAAAGTGGGGGTGCTCCCCCCCAAAATGATTAGTGCCCTGTAAATAAACCTCTGGCACAGCTATTAATGCATGGAGGAATCTCTAACCTGGCCTGTGGGCCTGGTGGAACTTCCATTTTCCCAGCCCTCTTTCTCTTGCCTCAGGCTCATTTTTCCACTTGGCCCCCCTACCTCTCAGCTTTCCGGCACTTAGTCACCATTATAGTTTGACTGCATTCCTGGGTGCATGACCTATTTTAAACAAAAACAACACAACATGCACCCACAGTAAGCTATCAGGCCCCTTAAAATCTTGGCAACAGTGAGTCCAGAGGGACAGAAATTAATCTAGGCAGTTATCTAGAGTCCCCTTTCATTTCACCTCTCCTCACTCACACCCCAAACCAAAAGCAAATAAATAAACCGAATTTGAAGAAAAATGGCTGGGGGATGAAGGAGGGGAAGTGTGAGTATATTAAAGAGGTATTTACTTACACAGTCTCTGAGATCAGAAACCTCCTGGATCACAAATCAATTTCCCTCTTTGCTCCATCTTGAAGTTTGATTCCCCTTGATACTGCCAATGCTGCCTACCTGCGTGACCGACATGATTTCCATAAGCATAACTTCCTGCTGCCTTGGGAATTCAGTAAAGGAGGGTACCTGTCCACAAGTGTAGAACAAGGCCATCTCAAGGGGAAGTGGGCTAAGGACGGGAGACAGGGCTATGCAAAATGATGCTTGGGGGCTTGGAGTTTTAACTCAACACTGTCTCGATTTCTTTGATCTTCTTGCTCACCAGAAAGCAGATTTCCCCCCACATTGGCTGTGCCCACCAGCTCTGCTACCAATACTAAGAATTTGGCTCTAATGTATGTACAAGTATTTAAACAGCCCAAGACAAGAAGCTCCTAACTCTTCATCTATACATGTGTTAGACTAAATCCTCCAATGGTCTCAGGAGCAGAGGTCTATAATTAAGGTTCAAAATAAATCAGCGAAAAATCATATATTGTGTTAAACTGCCTATCCTTCTGGCCAGGGAATAGGGAACAGCCTCAACACCCAAGGAGAAGTGAGATTACAGGGAACATGCCCATCATGAGGACAGGACCAAAGGCAAGGAGAGCATGGAGCAGACCCACATCTCCCTTGAAAGGCCTCCAAATGTCAGCTCCCTTTACTCAATTCAACCTCACCTCCCATGGCTCCACACTCTGCAACTCCAGCGAAGCCATATCTATTTCACATTCATTCCTATCCCCATACCTTCTCCTATATTGCCAGAACCAGCCTACCTTTGGCCCCGACAAATGCATGCTTCCCCCTTTGGGCACTAGTCAAATTCACCCATTTTTCTTCAAAATCCAGTTTAAGCCTCTACTTCCCTGACTCCTCCAAACATTCTTCTCTCTCTCACGTGAACCCTTAGACTGAACCTACCATAAACTGAGGCACTGTTTGCTTTTCACAGCTGTATGTCTTGTTTGTCCAATACAGTCATAAATTCCACTGGATTGCATCTTAAAACTCTTAGTACTTCTAAAAGTGTATCTCAACCAGCATGCTGCAGAGCAGTGGTATACCAGGAACCCTGAATAAGTGTGCCATAAAATTTTTAATGATTTATAGACTTTATTTTCATTCAACCAAAGATCCACATTTTTATGAAGATATCTGTCAGACAAACCACAGAGCCACAATATGGCTCATGACACAATTTGCTGAGAAAAAGAGAAAGACTGCGTGTTCAGAGGAACATATATAAACCTTACCTCAAAAGATATAAGAGAACAAGGTCAGGGCAGTAAACAGTTCTACTCAAACAGTAACATGCCAAACAGTGAACAAGTAAATGGACAGGTTTTTCAACTTTCTGAAACTTGCTTCTTTTTAAAAAAGACATTCATCTTTTAATCCTTTAATGTACTATCAAAAGTTCTAACATCATACAAAAATATGTCTTAGACACAAAGGTAAGAACCATGGTCCTAGCATAATAGGTATTCTGACAGATACTGCTTAGGTATCTATCAGAAATACAGTTCCCCCTTTGGCAAGTCACACTTTCAACAATACCTATAGATTTTCAGGAGCCTAGACACACTACCTTCAAGCTCCAAAGGCCCTTCCTAAAAATGTACAGTATACCACATCTTCAGAAATTCAACCAGGCCCTCCAAATTCTTATGCTAGAGAGGCTCAAGGGAAGGAATCTGAGCAGATGAAGTATCTTAATGTGGCACCCACATGTCAAAGCCGTCCAAAGCAGTATCTGAAGCACTGGGCATAACCCTGATTCTTTATGTGAGCTTAGGATTTAGGGCCGTGTTCACACTCATTTCCTCCTGCTACTGGTCAAGTTCTATATTTGTAGGGCACTTGACCAGTGTGTGTATTCTGCAAGAGGTTAAGAGATATTAAGCAGGAGAAAAAAGAATTTTATGGTCAAAACATTTTGGACAATACTGAAACAAAATTAAGCAGGTCTCTCTAGCATAGGACTTGTCTGAGCCTTTAATTCACCAATGGGCATTGTGAATCCCCAAGAGAGGGGATGTGGAACACAGCATTTCCCACACTCATTTAATCAGAGAATCAGTTTTTCAAGAATCCCACAATACAGCTTTCAGAAAGGCTGATGTAGCACTTTCTGAGAATAAACAACAGCAAGAAAGATGCCACTGTTTTTTGTGAACAGGCCATCTTCTGAGTCATGAATCAGGCACTACCACAGATTCAGAAGTGGATTTTGTTCTCATACCTTCAAAATGACTTTTCCCTGGGCTCTCCATCTGAAATGTGAGGAATAATTATACTGCTCTGCTTCTCAGGGTTGTTTTTTATTATTTTTAATCTTGCAACTGTGTTTCATATTAATCACCAAAACAGGTTCTCAGCCCAAGTGGCCAGGCTTCAAAAATCCCTGGTGCCCTTCCAGCCTGGATGAAGAGATGGAGAGAACATGAACCAGACGCCACCCAGAAAGTTTTTACTCCAGTTTCTCCAGAAATCTCCAGTTTCTAGGCCATTATGATAAAGTCAAACCACAGCGAAGATAAGGGATGAATGAGTGGTTCCCCTTTAGTAACTCACTTCTGGAGGGAGGGCCCTTTTAATCACACACACCACCTGTATCTGAATCTTGACTCACCTTTTCAGTGTGGACTTTCTAAAGGAAATTCTAAGAAACATAGGAGATCACAGCTGGATCTACAGGGAAGAAAGAAAAAGAAGTACTGGAAGAGGACTATTTCCCTTTCTCCACAGAGAAAGAACCAATTACAGAGCTAGTGAGCAGGGGAAATATCATTCCTTTCAGTGAAACAGCTTTCCAGGAAAAGTATCTCAACATTATTTACTATAAAACAATTTAATTTCCCTGTCCCATCACCTGCCACCCCATCCCCATCCCCCACCAAAAGCCCACAGGTTGTGGATTTCCTCTCATTCTTGGCAGAGTTACCAGAAGAAATATAATACCCCCTTCGGACTGCTACCAACAGCTGCTGGAACAAGGGGAGCTGGGGGTAACCTTCCAAAGCTGCCTCTAAAAATGACCATTCCCCCTGCCAAACCATGTAGCCAGTGAACATAAGACGGCTCTTTTTCTACTTTCTTAAAGGGGAGACCCCAAAAGCAACAGTGTCCCCTAGACCAAAATACTTGCCTCCAGCCTTTCTGTTCTCCTCAACTTGACTCTAAGCTGAAACTTCTAATACCTATTTCTTCCTTAACATGCACTTTTTTTAAAATAATATTTATTTATTTATTTTATTTATTTGGGCTGCACCGGACCTTAGTTGCAGTATATGGACTTTTTTTTTTTTTTTTTTTTTTGGCTGCGTTGGGTCTTCGCTGCAGCGAGCGGGGGCTACTCTTTGTTGCGGTGCTTGGGCTTCTCATTTCAGTGGCTCCTCTTGTTGCGGAGCACCAGCTTTAGGCACGAGGGCTTCAGGAGGTATGGCACGCAGAGTCAGTAGTTGTGGCTTGTGGGCTCTAAAGCACAGGCTCGGTAGTTGTGGCGCACGGGCTTAGCTGCTCCACGGCACGTGCGATTTTCCCAGACCAGGGCTCAAACCCGTGTCCCCTGCATCGGCAGGCGGATTCGTAACCACTGGGCCACCAGAGAAGTCCCCCTAACATGCACTTCTTAAAACAATCATCTACTACTTCGCAGGACTAGCATTTTTTATTTGTTTGTTTAACCCACCAATATCCAAGTTAGGGTTCTTATCAAACTCCTATTCAAGGTAATTTCCTTGTCTCTGTCCACCTCCGCAATGCCACATTCCTCATGTGCGTGCACGCGCGCGCGCACACACACACACACACACACCCTCCTTTCAGGTCAAAAGTCTTCCTAGAGAAAAGTCTAGGAACAAATTGCACTGGTTGCACTGTACCCCGGCCCTTTTCCCCTTCCCCAACATCATCATACACTAAATGCACCTCAGTTCTGTCTAGAAAACCCCCTTGCCAGGCAGCAGAGAGACTTCCAGTTAGCCTTCAGCCTCTCAGCTGAGACCACCAACAAAGAAGTTCACGAATGTCAACTGGGGGCACAGGCAATATCTCTCTTTGCCGAGGAGAAACCGGACAGAGCCTCCAGCATCATTCCCCAAAGGTGACAGCCGGGGTCGAGTGAAGACTGTGAAAATTGTACAAGGGCTGGGGGAGAAAATATAATGTAAGGAATGATTTGGAATCAGGGGCAGGAGGAGGCAGAGGCATGAACTGGCTGACCCCAAATGTCTTTTCCATCTCTAACTCCTATGATTCTTTGACCTCCAATTTTGTGCTGCGAACAAGGAATGGAAAGTCAACAGACGTGGTGATGTTTTGAAAGAGGCTGGCAGTCTGCTCTTGTCATTTAGTGGCCTTTGCATGTATTTTTTAAGGTGTCTCCAAGCCCTGTCTTCATTTCACAGTTGTCACCTTTCTCAACAATTTGAGCTCATGTCAAACACCAAAAAAGAAGGAGAAGAAGAAAGAATGTACTGGCAATTAATTGTCGGCTAAAGAGGGGCAGGCACAAAGGCCCATTGGGTGGCCCAGACTCCCAGGGAGGGCAATGTGGACAATTTGGATATAATGAAGAACTAACTCAAAGTTGAGACAAAGGAGCCAAACCTCTAACAAGAGATAAATTCTTTCTCCAGAGAGTCTCATAGTCAGTTTTAGATTTAGTTCAAGCCTTTACATGATTCAAGATTCATAAACATATTCTTAATTAGCACAACCATCTTGCTTCTACTGATTACACCTGGAGTTCCATCTGAAAGCTGTTCAAACCTGGGCAAGATTGCTGAATAGAAAGGACTTTCCTCAAGGATAAACCAAATCTTTGGATTCTCAACCTCATCTGATGGTTGACACACACACCTGAGATAAATTCTGGAGTTTATCAAAAATCTGTTTCTGTAGATCAGAGTGGGAGGCATGTCAATTTTCACTGGAAATTCAAAACTCAACTTTTTCCTCATTTTTCCAAACAGTCAATCTCGCCTTAAATTTTCAAAATTTATTGGAGCCTGGCCTCATGAAGAGTCTACCTGAAAGTCTCCCTATCCCATGGTTATGAGTTAGGACCAGAAACTAATCCAATGCCAGAGTCAATCCAGAGTTAAGGTTAAGTTGTCACACAAAGGTAATTCTTTTCTATGTAAAACACTCAAAAATCATTTTTAAAAAAATGTGTATGCTTCATCAATAACCTCACTGCCAGTTTGATTTCAAGCAGCTCAAGCACAATCTCTACCTCAGGTGAAACGGCTAGACACAGAAAACTGAAACTAAGAAAATTGAGAGTATTGAAGTATTTTCAGAGATTTCATTCAAAATAAATCGTTTATCTTGTAGATTATGAGGACTTTGGATTTCTCCATGATTCTGCCTTGAAAGCCAGGAAATTCATCCCCTACTATTCAAGTTTTACAAGACTGGAAAGGATATAAGCAGCTTCCATATTCTCACAGTCTTGGAGGAAAAGGCCTCTTGCATTCCTCCAGTTTGCATTTGGACGTACTGACTGTGCTAGACCAATTTCTGCTTCCACAGGTGTATTGTTTCATTTATTTTAAACACGTAAACTGAACTCACTTTTATTAACTCACGAAACCATTAAAAATAAGGCCTTTCCAAAACAGTTGAAGATAAATACATCCATATAAGAAACCTTTCAATGAACCAGAGAACAAGTAAGTGACTGCTTCCTAGGTAAGGCAGAAAGGTGAAGGAGAGAGCCAAAGCTACTTTAAGTTGCTAATTGTTTTCTGAAATTCACTGTTTAGGCCCTAAAAGTAACCAGTGAGCAATGCCTTCTCTGTTCAGAGTTAGGAAACTTTATGCTTTCTGGGTCAAAAAAATGCTCTTAGGTGCAATCATTTGAAAACAAACAAACACACTCTGCTTATCTGTGTCCATCTCACCACTCTGGACGTTAATCATCACTGAAATAGATACCCCATTCCCCTGGCCTCAAAGAGCTCCAAGCCTACTAGACCCTGGCTGAGGAATGAATGTACATGCCAGGGCAAACACCTCAGAGCCTGACTCCCTAAACACCTATTGTTAATTCTAGGCAAATCTATCACAGGCAAATGCAAGAGAGCACCCAGGTAATGCTCAAAGGATATTTAAAATAAAATTCAAGTTTGAAAACATACAGGGCTTAATTTAGGAGGAAGAAGATCAAGACTGCAAAAGTATTTTTAAAAATAGATTTATATACATGGATATACTTTTTTCTTTCCATTCTTTGCTCTTGTTAATTTTACAGTATCAGAATTTAAAAATAGCACCTTTGCTCTTCCACCTCTCATACTTTCTAACTTCTTGCATTTAGCCTACATTATAAACTGACGGAGTTAAATTTCACTGTTTTGTTCTTGAAGACTGAACTAGCTTAGTTTTGCCCCTACTGTTCAGGAAAAACTTAAGAGATTGCTATATGAAACATTTCCTTGATTTTTATATTAAAGATATTTCTATTCCCCCAGGCTTCATAATACTTTCAAATAAAACTGATTTTAAACCAGATGACTGACTCAAGCTATCTTTGTGTCCACGTAAAAAAGAAGTCCAGGATACCTACCAGTGCTCACTGTTTGGGCAGGAGGCCTAAAGGGAAGCAAATTATTTGTTTGTGGTTTTAAAGTGGCCAAAATGCCTTCAAGCACAAGTATAGACCATTAACAAATCACAAGGAACCAAAGCAGTTCATCTTACTCAACAAAGCTATGATCAGTTAGGAACAGCCAAACTGAATGGGACTTGCCCTGGGCCGGAAGGTCAGTAAATCTTACTTTGTGTTTCTGAGAATTCATGAGGCTCTTCGGCAGGGAGTGCAGACCCTAAAGCCCACAGGTTCTGCTGTCATGTTGCCAAAAATATTCAGGACAGGTGAGAGAAACTAAGGGGTGTGTGTGTGTGTGCGTGTGTGTGTGTGTGTGTTTTCCCCCACCTCCTGTCTTCAGGCAGCACCTCCAAGTCAAACCATCTTCACTTTTGCTATATAGACTGACTAGAGAAGCCAAGCAATTAAAACGTTCCATTTTACACCAATTTATTGAGTGCCTACTATGTGCTGAACACTGTGCTATCACTTACACATCACAACATTTAAGTCTCATTTTACTGGATATGTTATTACCATTGTTTATAGATGATAAAACTCCGGGGCAGTGAAGTTGTGTGGCTTCTGATAAAATGCAGTTTTGTGTTGTGCTTATAAAAACTTATCCTACTGTCCAGTGTGCAGTTAATTAGCCCAAAATATGAACTACAGCCCTGCCACTATCCAAGCAGCCGTACTTTCATTGAACTTTGGGCCCAAGCTCCCTGATGCCCTAAGAGGGCTGGGGTACACGCCATCTCCCTCCAGGGATGACAACCACCTCTCTTGGTGGCTTATCACATCTCTGCAGCTGTCCAAAAACAGACCACACTGGTAAAGATTCTCTCCACCTGCTGTAACAGGCATAGCTTTTCCCCTCAACTCAGAAACACGAGCAGTGACCCTGCTCTTTATCAAGTGCTGTGGTAAAACTTCCCTAGAAAGTTGGAGATACCACATCCTAGGACACAGGCAAGAAATCAAGATACACATGGCTAATAAATAATAAAGCCAAATCACTTGGCAGTCTCAAAGCACTTTATACTATAAACTCATTTTCATTTTGTTATTATTGCTTACAGAATGCACACTCATTCACATTATCTCTCTTTTAGAGCATTTGAAAAGGAAAGAAAAATAAATTCTTTCATTCGTTCATTCAATCTCTGTAAACAAGAAAGCCAGATTTTGCCATGGCTGACTTGGGTTTGGGGCATTTTAGACAACTTCTCTTCTAGGTCAACTGACATGTTCTTTGAAAGAGTTTTTCTTACAAAAAATGAAGGTAATAAGACTCGCATGCCCCCCAAATCCCAAAGAATCATTATCATCAACAACAAAATCGTACTAGAAATAATAAAAGTTAAACAAAATTATCAGGTTCAAAATTTCCAAAAGATTGTAGCAATCCTGGACATCTTTAATAATACCCAGCTGGAAAACATACTGAAAAAGAGATTGCATTCACAATAAAAACAAAATGAATAGCATATTTAGGAATGCTTAGGAATAAGTGTAACAACAGACATGTAGAAACTTTATAGGGAAAACCACAGAAACTTTTGAAAAGGCACAGAATTTTTTTTTTTTTTTTTTTGCTGGGGCGTTGAGTGAAAGTGAAGACGTCACACACATACAAATCCAACAAGGATAACCTAAACCTAACAGATATTAGACTCTGTCAAAAGGCAGCAATATTTAAAATAGAATGGAGGGCTTCCCTGGTGGCGCAGTGGTTGAGAGTCCACCTGCCAATGCAGGGGACGCGGGTTGGTGCCCCGGTCCGGGAAGATCCCACGTGCCGCGGAGCGGCTGGGCCCGTGAGCCATGGCCGCTGAGCCTGCGCGTCCAGAGCCTGCGCTCCGCAACGGGAGAGGCTGCAACAGTGAGAGGCCCGCGTACCGCAAAAAAAAATAAAAAATAAATAAAATAGAATGGAAATGGAAAAATACATCAGTGGAACAAAATGGAGAGTTCAGATATAGATCCAATATATATATATACATATATAATATGTATGTATGTGTGACTGTATATACATATAGCTATCTATATAAACAATATCTGGCAAAGTAAGCTTTCTAAAACAAAATTTTTTTGTCTTTCTAAAGGGAAAGGCAAGAATTATTTAACAAAAAGTGTAGTGGTAACTAGGTAGCTGTTTAGAAAAAAAGAAGGTTGAACTCATCCCTTATACCAAAAGTGATATTAACGAAAGTGTTAACTATTTTTAAAAATCAAATTTTAGGAAGACCAACAGAATATCAGAGAAGACTTATCAGGTCTGTGGAGAAATCATAAATTTCTCAGTTTGCGGGGGTGGGGGGGGGAGATTTAAAAATCACATAAAAACTGACAGATTCTGATATATTTAAATGTAAAACTTCTATAGGCTAAAAACAGTGAAGTAAAAAGAACTGGGAAAAATATAATATTTGCATCAAAGATGACATACTAGAGCCTAATATCTATGACCCACAAGGACTGGAATCCTTTATAAGAGTAACTTCAGGACGCCAATAATAAATGCGCAAAGACTAGGAAAAGACAATCTCACGGGAGAAACAAACACAGGGGAAAATATTTATGCTGGTCAGTGGTAAAGGAATGCAAAATAACAAAATTTTGAGATACCATTATATGTCCACTAACATAGCAAAGATTTTTAAAATTCTTACATGAAATTGGCTTAATAATTTGTTGCTATTGACATTATAACTTGGTACAACACCTTTTTACAAACCATAACCTTTGATACAGTAATGCCAATATTGAGAATTTATCCTAAGGAACCAATTCAAAAAAACATATGTATTATACAGTAATGTGACATATCTCAATAAAGCTGTTACCAAAAAGTGCATTAAATTATTCATTTCTCCTTGTTATCTACGATAGCAAAAAGCTGCATACAACCTGAAAGTCTAATATTAGAGGTCTAATAATCTCATGGTACAGACCACAAACATTTATTAGGTACCTATTCTATTAGGATCAGTAGGATAGCAACTAAGAGGAGGAAGAAGTGTGCAAATGAAAAGTAATTTTTAAAACTGAATAGTTATCTAGAGGTGGAGGTATTATAGCTTTTTATGTTTTAAACCAACTTTCTTTAATGTTGCTATACTGTATTAGAAGTACCTTTTTTCTTTTTTAACCCAAATTGGATGGAGTTGGGTGCAATCTGAAAGCTTTTACTCCCCCAATTCCACACTTTTTTTTCCCCCTCCCTATTAACTGCTTACATGGTTAAGTTTTTCATTCACAGGACTCAGATCCTACCAAGTACAGGCCAAGTTACAATACCATGCCTTCGTGTATAGTCCATACTGTACTCATCCAACCCCCTGCCATAAGCAGGCACCCTTGTTTGTGTCATTCTGCCTCCATCAAGTCATAAACTATGGTTGACACTTGGACCAAGGGCCTTCTTTTGGGGTGTGAACCCTTTTCTCCATATTCGATTTTATCCACGCCCTGAAGCCTAACAACCCTTGGAAGGGGGTGAGAGGGTGAATGTCCACAAAAACGTCCTGAAAGGCCACATAGTGTTTATGGGTCCTACACCTGGACGGGAGGAGGCCTCTAAAGCCACAGACCAGCCGGGATCCTCTGGAGCGGACCGCTGAGGCGGTCTACGTCTGCGAAAAGACACAATTAAAAGCTGACGGGAGTGCTTAAGATGGCTAATTGTGAGGAGCCGCCCACAGGGAGGGTGCTGACTGAGGGATGCTGGTGGGAGGCCTCCTCGGATGGGGGCCTCTGAGAGGAGCAGGGTGCTCGGGGAAGGATCGGCGGAGGCCGGGTCCGGGCCTCGGAATTCGGGGTGCGACACAGCCCCAGGCCGACCAGGCCGCGGCGCCCCGCCCTTTCCCGGGACGCGGGCCGGCCCGGGGCGGGGAGCGGGTGGGCGAGCGGGCGCTTACAGGTCGGTGCCGAGACGCGTGAAGCCGGAGTTGAGCGAGGCCCGGGCTATCCGGCGCCAGAGCAGGTCGCAGTTGGTGAAGCGCCGCAGCCAGCGGCACACCTGAGCCAGGCGGCCGAGGGCCTGCATGTCCAGGTAGGAACAGATGAGCAGCAGCAGCTCCTCCGGCAGGCGCAGGAGCGCCGGCCCCGCGGCGGGGCGGCCGGCAGGCTCCCGGGCTCCCGCCTCTTCCTCAGCCGCCGCCGCCATGGTCGCCCCTGTCCCAGCGAGGCGGCCCCAAGCCTGACCCCCTCGTCCCTGTGCTCTCGCCGTCCTGGCCTCCTCCCGCTGTCCAGTTCTGACCCTCCACTCCTCCTTCTTCCCATCATATCTTCCTTTGGCCTCCTTCCGCGCCCCTGCGCTCCCCTCATCTCCCCTGACGATCCTTCTCGCCCCTTCCTCTACGCTTCCGCCTACCTCTCCTACCTTTCCCAGGCCTGCCCTCTCTCCCGCCTCGGCCCCCAGCCCCGCTGCCTCCTTCGCCTGTGGCGGCTGCGGCTTCCCTTCCGCCCCGCTTCCTCTTCCGCCTTGCCCAGCTCCTGCTTTCCCCTTCCCCTTCCCCTTCCCTTTCCTCCGCTTTCCCCTCGCGGCTCTCCCTTCCTGCAGTTTCCTCGTTTCCCCGCTCTCGCCCTCGCCGGGCCCGCCGTTCCCGGGGGGCCCTAAGCCGCCCTGGCTGCCCATGACCGGCCGCGGAGCCGGCCCGACGCGGAGCCAAGCCTGAGCCGCCGCCGCCACCGCCGCCGCCGCCGCCGCCGCCCCAGGAGGAGGCGACACCATGTCGGACCGGGTCACATGGGGCGGCGCGGGCCGAGGCCTGGGCCCGCCCCTCACACCCGCGGCCGTGGAGCTGCTTCGGGGTGCCGGCCGAGACCGGGGAGATGCCCCCTCCCATGCCCCGGGCCGCCCGGAGCGTGTGCAGGAAGCGCAGCTTGCGTTCATCTAGCATGCGAGGCCCGCCGAGCGCCTGGCTAAGGCCGCAAGAGGAGCTTCCGCGTTCAAGAAGCGCTTAGTTCTAGCCCCTGCCCTCAAGGAGCACCCACTTGGGTGGTCTTCCCCCTCCGGTAGCCCTCCTCTACTTCGGCTGATGCCTCCTTTCCACAGGCCGCGTAGTACCAGGGCCCCACGAACTGCATCCCTAGAAGTAGGCCGGGTTCTCACACAGGGTGTAAACCACAGTCCTAGCAATGAGCTGGCATTTTAGACGTTTTGGGAGGTTGCAATCCTTTAGATCCTGAATCCGTAACTCCCCAGTCATGTATCAGCAAGTGGTAAAGCTATTAGTCACCACACAAGGGCAAGTGGATTCTCCAAGGTCATCCAGGAGCCCTTTCCCACACCACCCATTGCATTCAC
>RJWK010062152.1:0-12886 GCA_004363435.1 Platanista minor
ATTTTTTTTTTTTTTTTGCGGTATGCGGGCTTCTCACTGCTGTGGCTCCTCCCGTTGCGGAGCACAGGCTCCGGACGTGCAGGCTCAGCGGCCATGGCTCACGGGCCCAGCCGCTCCGCGGCATGTGGGACCCTCCCAGACCGGGGCACGAACCATGTCCCCTGCATCGGCAGGCGGACTCTCAACCACGGCGCCACCAGGGAAGGCCTGCACAACCATTTTGCCCTGCAGGATTCACAGCCCCACCCATCCTCTCTGATGAATGTGACCCACCACCAAAACCCCATCAGCTGCCAGGCGGAGGAGGTCAGGCCCAGTGGCTGCAGACAATGGCCTTATCGGCTGCTACTAGTGAGGATATAAGCAGGGGATTGGATGGTATCATTCTAATTTACACGGGATTTTGTTTCTTTCCAGGTACTTAGCATGTGGATCTAGGTGATATCAAAGGCAGAGCATTATACAATAAGTAGGCTTAACCTCTATCTCACCCCCTCTCATCCTTCTGTCTCTTCACTGAGGCCACGAGGAGCTGCAGCTGGGGTTGCCATAGTGACCAATTAGGATTACTGAGATGTTCTTGCAGAGAAAAAAGGGAGTATTGATTTAGCTTTGACAGTGGGGCATCAGGGGACCAGGGGAGCCCAAGGGTGCTCAGCATTAACAGGGGCAGAATGTGTCACCCTCTAGGCTGTCTGGGGTTGTGCTGTTTGGGGCTGGACTCCATATGTGGTGGAGACCATTGGCAGGCCCCTGCCTGCTCAGTGCTTACTGTCTGCATGACACTGCTGAGGGGTGTGTGAGGGTTTCAGGTGAGGGGGGAGTGATGGAGTGAGTCCACCATCCACAGGATGACTCACAAGAGAAATGGAGTTGTTTGGCTCAGATCGTGGGAGGCTCAGGTGCCCACACACCTTCCGCCCAGACAAAGGCTTCCCATTGTTGCTTAACAAATCTTCCCAGGTGGGGTGATACACCGTTCTGCACAGGAGCGCAAAACATGGCCCCGGACTTTTAGGGGCTTCGAATGGGTAAAACATTTGGTATCATTATGTGCAAAATCAGCTCCCTCTGATGTGACTACGTTAGGAACTCTGAAACCAGAGGAAAATGGGGGCCCGAGAAGCCTTCTGGGTGGGGTGGGGCTCAGGACTGACCTAATGCAGCTGTGTGTCTGTGGACAAGCCACCTAACAAAACAAGCTGCAGTTTACCTCTCTGCAAACAACAGGTAGTGATAATCTACTGAATAGGAGGGTTATAAAGATTAGAACTTGTGTTGGTGATGTGCTTGGTATACTGTAAGTATAGGAGGCTGAAGTGAGAGGAATTAGGGGCAGAGAACAGACAACTGGACAAACAAGAGAGAGGGGGTAGGGCTTCCCTGGTGGCATAGGGGTTGAGAGTCCGCCTGGCGATGCAGGGGACTCGGCTTCGTGCCCCGGTCCAGGAGGATCCCACGTGCTGCAGAGCGGCTGGGCCCGTGAGCCATGGCCGCTGGGCCTGCGCGTCCGGAGCCTGTGCTCCGCAACGGGAGAGACCACAGCAGTGAGAGGCCCGCGTACGGCAAAAACAAACAAACAAACAAAAAACAAAACCAAAAAAAAAAAAAAAAAAAGAGAGGGGGGTAGAAGGTGGAAGTCTGGAGACGTAGAGGCGGAATTCAGGTGGCTTCTGGATGGAGGAGGGAAAGGACTAAGAGCCCACAGGGGGAGCCAGCTGAGAGGCAAAGGAGAAAGGGCATCAGAGCCCACCGAGGGGCAGCTGGTGTGGCGGGAGGTTGCCCAGAGGCAGGAAGCTAGTTTTCAGCACGGGAGGAAGACGAGCCCCTGGTTTCACTACAGGAGACATTTTTTCCTTTTCCTCATTCCTAGATTCAGAGAATGAGATTCTTCTAAAATTCCTTGGATGTGAAAAGGGGGAGTGAGAGGGATTCAGGGAGAAAGACGGCCCTGTCCTGGGCCTGAGCAAGTGTGTCCAGTTCTGCAGTTAACTGTGGCCAGGCCGTGGGGGAACCTCTGGAACAGGACTCCCCTGTACCGCACCTTGGCCTTGGGCTGCAAGAAACCAGGGCTTAGTGGGTCAACTTCCTGCCCCTCAGGTGCCTTTCCAGACCTTCCTCTGCTCCCCATCCCATGCCACCCCACCAGGGGCCCCCAGGGCTCATGGTTAGAGCACAGCAGGAGAGAGGACCCAGGAAAAGCAGGTTCTTCCTGCCTGGCCCCATCCCCTGCCTCTGCAGGATTTAATACCTGCCCTCCTCAAAGATCAGGAGACATGATTAATTCTGACTCGAGGATTATTAAAATGCTTCCACCAAGCATCTGGCATTAAAAGTTTTAAATCAATTAATCTGTTGTTTGAGGAAGAGAGTTCTCATTAGCACAGCTACAGAGGCAGCTCAAGTTGCCATTGGGTTGGGGGAGTGGGGACAGCCTCCCTTGGGAACTGAGGAGACACCCAGTGGGCTCCAGGAACCTCTCCTGGCTCCCGGGCCCAGCATCTCTCTCGATCTCTCACCCAAGTCCCTGTGTATCTAATTTCCAAGTGCTGCTCTCTCCCATCCCCAAAGGGTTACCAGATAAAATACAGGATGCCCAGTTAAACTGGAATTTTAGGTAACAGTGAATACTTTTTTTTTTTAGTGTAAGTATGTCTCATGGAGTATTTGGGACACACATATTACAAAATTATTTTAACCATTGTTTACCTGAAATTCAAATGTAATTGGGCCTCTTGTATTTTCATTTGCTAAATGTGGCAACCCTCCCCCCGCCCTCTGTTTTAGTAGCCTGACACCACAGCTGAAGTGGGACTCCTGGGTTTGAGCCCTGGGCCTGCTATCTACATGCCAAATGTCCTAGGGAGCATTGCTTCTTCTTTCGAGGTCAAGCAAGAAATAAGCAACTTTGAACTTAGGGGCACTTAAGCATTTACGGGACTCACACTGTGGTTTGCAAAATCTCCATTTGACCGATAAAGCGTATGGAAAAATTATATTCTCAACCAAGAGCACACACCTGGCATTGTTTTTAGCTTTTACCCCTGTTAGAGTTATCTAACCATGAGGTCCTTGATAGCACAGCTGTGCCTGGTCCACATCTGCATCCCCAGCACTCAGCCCAGGGCTAACACATGGCAGACCCTCAGTATAAGTTGATAAAATGAATTCATGAGTAAATGCACCTTCCCAGTGTTCTCACCCAGGCTCCTGAGTAACTACAGTTGTAATTTATAAATTACAAAGGGTTAAGTGTACAGAAATGGCCAGAGTCAGAACCAATCTTAAGTCCATTGGACCAGGCATCGGACCAGGCGCCAGGATCCCTGGGCTCAAACCCTGGTTGCAAGTCCTGGTGTCGGCTAATACCTTGTACCCTTGGCTAAGTCCTTACCCCTCTCTGGGCTCTTGTTTCCTCACCTTTAAGTAGAGGATGTTGTGCTTGGGGTCTTTACAGCCCAGACATTCTGAGACGGCTCCACTGGTCCTGAACTCTGTAGCCCAGCTTTGAGTGCATCAAGTTGAATGCTGAATACTGGGTCTAATCTGAGTCCCAGAGCTTGGTAAGGTCATGCATGGTAATGCCCCATCATAGAAGTCTAGGGAAGGCCGGGTTGCATGGTGTGCCCTGCTCCCTGTTACTGGTGTCTGTTATGGGTTTCAGTTGCTTTTCTGCAAAGAGGGACCAGGCTTTGGCTTTCTTATGCACTAAGCAAGAGAGGAGAGGGAGGAGACTCCGCCTTTCCGGACTCTGCATCCCATCCAAGGCTTCTTTGACCCTTGTCTGCACCTCAGATAGTTCTTTTCAGCCTCTTCAGTCAGCCCAGATTTATCCTGCCTCGTGTCTCTCATGTAAAATGCATATTCCGACACTTTGCTAGGTTAAATGATTTAACAGCCGAGGCAGAGAGAATTAGGGGTCCGGGAGCAGGAGGCAATGCCTGCTTTTCAAATGAGATTGGAAAGGAGATGGAGATCGGTGGTGATGATCATCTCTTATTTTAATAATATAAAATAAGTGTCCCACTGAATCAGAGTGAGCGATGCATTCTGTGGCCTGGGGTTAGAGACAGCCAAGCCTGGAGAAGAGCCGGGGGTGCAGGGATGTCCCTCTTCCTCACTGTCGCTCCCTCTCCCGTCTTTCTCTTTCGAAGATTTGTGCCAGCACCATCCTGTGGCCTCCTGGATCTGGCATCACTAAGAATGTGGGTAGCCAGGGAGACTGGAAGGGAGAATGGTGGATTGGGGGAGGGGGTGTGTGTGTGTGTGAGAGAGAGAGAGATAGAAAGAGAAAAAAGAAAGAGAAAGAAAGAAAATGAATGAATGCATGAATAAATGAAAATAGATCTGGGGAAACTGATGACCATTTTTCCTCTGTGATCATTGATAGGAGATACCCTGATCTGTGACCCTGGAAAAGGAGAACAGACTGCCCAAAGGCAGGGTCCTGGACAAGCTGACCTCTAGGAGGTATGGGAACAGCTAACTGGAGCACAGAATCATGGGATGCTTGGTCCTGTCCCAGTGAACCGGGGTGGGGGGGTGGGGTGGGGGGCGGGGCAATGACTCACTCTTCAATCAGTTCCTTGATTGGTAGATACTTATCAAACACCTATCATGTGTCGGTCTCTCTGAAGTTGGCTGGGTTGGACCAGGGAGGTTCCAACAGGAGCCAGGTAGTGGGGAACAATCTCCATGGCACATGTTGGCTCAGCAGGGCTCCCTTTCACAGTGGGCCATTAATAGCTAAGGAGCTGCAGACCCGTCTTCTTCCCTGGGATTAATTCATTACTCCAGCCCTACTTGGATTCCGTCAGGTTCACACGTCAGAATGGAATACGCAGCTAATGAGTCACATGCCCTCTCTCTCTTTCCCCCTGTCCCGGGCTCTTTCCCTTCTCTCTCTGCAGACAACTGCAGGTGTCAGGGGGTTGTATGCGGTGGCACAGGGGCTGTGGCTGTCTGAGCCGGTGAATGGGAAGTCTGCTCTATTTACTGTACTTGTTTATGGTGGAGAGTAAGTCCACGGTCACTGGGGCTCCTGAGTCAGGACTCATCAGCATGCGTGGAGCAGGGGGAGAACTGATCACAGAGAAAGGCTTCACTCCCCGCCTTGTAATCTCTGCTCCTCATTAGTCAACAGCCACTTCTGAGAACTCAGATGTGTTGGGTCCATGATTGGCACTAAGGATACAAAGCTGAACAGACTGATTGGTTCCGTTTTAAAAATAAATGTTTAGTGACTATCTAAAGAGCCACTGGGTATAGTCCTTAGGGTGGAGGGCTCTGGAGCCAGACTTCCTGGGTTCTAATCTGCTGCTGCCTGGGTGTGTTCACTTAGGCACGTTAGTTAGCCTCTTTGCTTCTTTTCTTCATCTGCAAAATGGGGATAACAAAAATACCACCTTCATGCAGTTATGAGGGTTAAATGCATCGATACAAGTAAAACTAGCAAATGCTAAATAAATGTAGTTACTGTTCCTATATGGTAAGAACTTAGGGTCTCAGAGTCTAAAACAGAATGAATCAGCATCGAATGGCTGCTTACTGTATACCAGGCAATGTGATTTAGATCATTAACTCATTTAATCCTCACAACAGCCTCTTTTAAGGTAGGTCTCATTATCATTACTACCATTTTATTGATTGATTGATTGATTGATTGATTGCAGGACGCAGGCCTCTTACCGTTGTGGCCTCTCCCGTTGCGGAGCACAGGCTCCGGATGCGCAGGCTCAGCGGCCATGGCTCACGGGCCCAGTCACTTCGCGGCATGTGGGATCTTCCCGGACCGGGGCACGAACCCATGTCCCCTGCATCGGCAGGCGGACTCTCAACCACTGCGCCACCAGGGAAGCCCCATTACTACCATTTTATACAGGAGGAAACTGAGATTGAGGTCTGTTCTTGCATGAGGGCACCTCGCTAGTAAATGATGGAGCTGCTCTGTTAGACTCTGAGTCTGAACTCCTGGCCACAATTTATGTCTAGGAGAGACCGAACATATAAAATTATAGAAATAGCATCGTCTTGCGATACAGGTCCATACAAATGCAGCACGTGGGATCCTCAGAGAATAATGATGCTGCCTCTGTCAAGGGAGGTCAAGGAAGCTTCCTGGAGGAGGTAATGCTTGAGCTGGAGGTTGAATAGTCATTTCCAAGGTGTACCAGGTGGGCTGGGCAGGAGGCAAAGGGATGGGCAAAGAGCAAGGCATATTAGGTAACCTCCAACCCAAATGGCTAGAGGGAAGGTGTGCTATGGGGAGTGCCAGGGTAGGCAGGTGATAGATGCACTGTGCAGGGCAGTGTCAGCTGTGTCAAGAATGCGGGTTTTATGTGAAGACAATGTAAATCTCTGTGAGTCTGAAGCCAGGGAACAGCAGAAATGTGCACCATAGAAACCTCTTTTCTCTACTGCGCCGTGGAAAACAGACCAGGAAGGGGAAGTCTTGAGGCGGGGAGGATGCCTAGGGTGCTGTTGCAGTTGTCAGCTAGTTGCTGAGACAGGCTGCCTCTCCTGCTCACCCAAAGAGATGGGAGAGTGGGGGTTAAGAAGTGACCTTTACAGGCAGAAAGGGACATGGTGTTTGTTTCTGGTCCTTGGATGGTGGCAGCATGATTCAGTTGGGGGAAGATGGTGTCGGTGTCAGCTCTGAAGGCTGCCTGGAAGCTGATGAGAGCACGGTGTGGACAAACAAGGCTGCAGAAGTTGTTCTGGGAACAAAATTGTTTTTTTGTTTTTTGGGGTTTTTTTTTTGCGGTACGCGGGCCTCTCACTGTTGCGGCCTCTCCCGTTGCAGAGCACAGGCTCCGGATGCACAGGCTCAGCGGCCATGGCTCACGGGCCCAGCCTCTCTGCGGCATGTTGGATCTTCCCGGACCGGGGCACGAACCCGTGTCCCCTGCATCAGCAGGCGGACTCTCAACCACTGCGCCACCAGGGAAGCCCACAAAATCGGTTTTAACTGGCCCTTAGTGACCAGCAAACCAAGCCCACATAGCCAAGAGGATGGGTGGGCAAGAAGGCTATTCCAGACCAAGTCAGAAGATTCTTGAGTGAAAGCAAAGAAAGATCTGCTTTCACTCTGCTTAGTGTAGGGAGGCCTAGGCTGGGGCGGGGCAGCTAGCCTTTATCTGGGATAGTTCTCAAAGGGACATGTTGAGAAGAACTGAGGTGTCAGAGCAGCACCTCAGGCTCAATGGGAACTAGGGACCCCAACTCAGAGACAAAGTAGGTTTAGGAAGTCACTGAAGATCCTACAGGACCTGGGAGCAGGGCCAGCTCTAACCTGCTTGGAGAGAGATCCAAGCATTTCTAAAGCATTTAGCGAAAAAAAAAAAAAAAAAAAAAAGGTGAAATGACAAGAAGAGACAAGAGCCTGGGGGGCCTCACTGGGCTGTGCCCGCCAAGTCAATATTTTGCTACATGTTCAATGTGCAATGGGAAAAAAGCACTCTGAAAACATGTTTCTTTTTATAGGCCTTGGTATTTTTCTTTTGTTTTCCTTGAAAGGTTCCCCCCACCCCAATCCCACTGTGGGTGTGTTTGCAGACCTAACTGGGGAGAC
The DNA here is from genome assembly GCA_004363435.1 of Platanista minor. Lineage (NCBI taxonomy): Eukaryota > Metazoa > Chordata > Mammalia > Artiodactyla > Platanistidae > Platanista > Platanista minor. Next base: position 7,571 of record RJWK010062152.1, read on the forward strand.
AGGCTTCAATGGCTGGATGGAGTATCAGCCATAACCTCAAAGCCAGGAAGAACCAAAGCAGGGATCCAGAGCACGAAGAGAGATGGAAACAGGAGGCACAGAGCAGGTCGGGAAGGGATGTTGACCACTTCCCATGGCAGTTGTTTCCTCACACATGGGTGGTATAAAGCTCTGATGGGAATGATCATATTGGCCAAATAAATGGGGACCTATGATGGTTTTCTGAGTCACTGGTTTTTAGCCATAGCTGTTTATCCAGAGCTGTTCTAAAAAGCTCTTTGAGTCACACTTGACCTTATATCATAGTCTTTTTTATATATGGTTTACCCTCTGTACTAGATGGCAAGCTTACTGAAAGCTGTGAACTTGTTGGACCCAATTCTGCACCCTCCACAGCACTCAGCACAGCACCTTGTCTATGGCAGGTGATGGGTTGAACACACCTGTGAGTGAATTTGAGACCACAGGAAAGCCACTGTCATACTGCTATTTTCAACATGGTGACTTATAGCAGAGGTGGGTGAGTCCCAAGGATAAGGGTCCAGTTCCCAGGAAGGCTACAGTGAAGAACTATCCCATAAATTTGTTTTCTATGTCTGGAGTTTGGGATTAACATATACACACTACAGGGCTTCCCTGGTGGCGCAGTGGTTGAGAGTCTGCCTGCCGATGCAGGGGATGCGGGTTCATGCCCCGGTCCGGGAAGATCCCACATGCTGCGGAGCGGCTGGGCCCGTGAGCCATGGCCGCTGAGCCTGTGCATTCGGAGCCTGTGCTCTGCAACGGGAGAGGCCACGGCAGTGGGGGGCCCGCGTACCACAAAACAAAAACAAAAACATATACACACTACAATGTATAAAATAGATAACCAACAAAGACCTACTGTATAGCACAGGGAACTACACTCAATAATTTGTAATAACCTACAAGAAAAAATCGGAGAAAGAATGTATCTCTATATCTGTCATCTAACTATCGATTATCTATCTCTATCTATCATCTATCTATCTATCTATCTATCTATCTATCTATCTATCTATCATCTATCATCTATCTGAATCACTGTGCTGTACACCTGAAACTAACACAACGTTGTAAATCAACTATACTTCAATTAAAAAAAAAAAAAAAGAAGCAAAAATCTATCCCAGACAAAGGTTAGAACTGGGCTATGAAGCAGGCCATTAGAATGGGAATACTGGAATGGGGCCCACTGCAAAGGCCCAGTCATTCTACCTGGGCACTCAGGGTAAGGGTGGGAGAGGGACCTGGAGATTGGGAACAAGGCAGGGCAACTTGCTAGAGTCAAACAAGATGTAAAAAATGGGTTTATGGGCTTCCCTGGTGGCGCAGTGGTTGAGAGTCTGCCTGCCGATGCAGGGGGACACGGGTTCGTGCCCCGGTCTGGGAAGATCCCACATGCCGCGGAGCGACTGGGCCCGTGAGCCACGGCCGCTGAGCCTGCGCGTCTGGAGCCTGTGCTCCGCAGCGGGAGAGGCCACAGCAGTGAGAGGCCCGCGTACCGCAAAAAAAAAAAAAAAAAAAAAAAGGGTTTACATCTCTATCACGCAGGCCACTGCAATAATCCTCCACGTTGTCTGTTCTCTAGTCTCTCCTGCTTCCATCTGCTTCTAGCCATCAATCAACTGACTAAGCATCATCCTTTATCACTCTCTAGTTCAAAACCTTCAGTGACTCTCCTTGGCCTCAAAAAGAAGTCCAAACTCCAAAACCCCAATGGACCGTATTTTCCACTCTCTGCTCCCTCCACCCAGAATGTTTACTGCCCAAGACTGAAGCTTATTTATAATGCCCCTCCCTCCTCCACCTCAATGCACTTTGCAACTTCCTCCCTAGACACCTCTTCACAGGTCTCATTCTGTCTTCCTATACCAACAACCCACTTCCTGAGCCCAATTTAAACCTTACCTCTCCCAGGAAGAACTTTCTTGCTTCCCTAGCCCACATTCCTTTTTAGTCTGACATCTGTTGAGTGTGTGCCATGTACCACGCACTGTATGTGTGTTATCTCATTTAGTCCTCCCAGTAGCTCTGTGGCTTCAGTTCTGCTGCTAATTCCAAGGGTCTGAAGTGCCTTGCACAAAGTTACAGAGCTACAAGTTCAATACTGGTATAGAACCTGATATTTTAAAATCCAAAGCATTGTTCTGAACCCTGTTGTACACAAAATAATCAGTTGGTCTTTGTACTTGTTATGTAAAGAATAAATAGCCTCCCTCTCCTCTGTGACACCAAGGGCTATGGGTGCTATAAGAAAACATAGGATTTAGGGCTTATAATTTGGAGGCAACATGATAACTTATAAGAACTAGGACTCAGGAAACCTGTCTTGTGGCTCTGTTGCTGGGTACGTCACTCAACTTTCTGAACCTGTTTTTCCCTTTGTTAAAAGCAAAACATAACTCCTATGACTCAGACCTTGGCTAAGGTCAAGTTAAATAAAGTCATGCCACCACTCTGTAAACTGCAAAAGCAAGGTGGAATTATTATTGTTAACATTTTTTTTTTTTTTTTGCGGTACGCGGTCCTCTCACTGTCGTGGCCTCTCCCATTGTGGAGCACAGGCTCCGGACGCGCAGGCTCAGCGGCCATGGCTCACGGGCCCAGCCGCTCCATGGCATGTGGGATCTTCCCGGACCGGGGCGCGAACCCGTGTCCCCTGCATCGGCAGGCAGACTCTCAACCACTGCACCACCAGGGAAGCCCTATTGTTATCATTTTTATCATTACCCTCCAAAGATGAATTATGTCCGCAATAGAGTAATAGGCGGTGGATAGCAAGGGTGGTGTCCTGAATAGTACAGGGCACAAAAGAAAGGCACAGAGTGGATGTTTGGAAAATTCCCTACAGTCTATTGGGGTTGGTTGGACTTTGCCAACACCCACAATCAGATCAAGATGCCTCTACTAGGAAGTCACAGACTGGGCTGACGGACAGTCTTCAAGGCATTTGTGAAGCTTTCAACACTGGACAATTCTGGGAAGAGGACCCACTGGTTTCATTAGATGCTCAGAGGCGTCCATGGTCCCCAGGAATGTGAGGAGGCAGTGGCCGAAGGAAAGGGGCTTGGCCGTGGAACCAGGCACAGGCTAATAGCTGGAAAGAAGGTCTCTTTGACTCAGAAATGGAAGTTAGGGATGGGGAAGTACTAGGAGGTTAGCAGGAGTGGAGCCCCCAGTCCAGCTAATTTGGAGCCCACCTGGCAGGGTCCTAGACAAGTTCACCTCCAGGCCAGTGAGGGGTCTCACAGGGAAGTAGCCTTATAGCTACATATGAAGTCAGATCTGTCCTGAGATAAGACGGACTTCTAGGAAGTGGTGAGTCCCCTGTCCTGAGAAATGCTTTGCTTGGAATGGACCGGCATAGCTTTTGTGGAAGGGATTCTAGCATTAGGTGGGCTGTTGGGCTAAAAGGTCCCTACACGTTCTTACACCGTTGAATTGTTTGTTTCTCTGATTCAAGTGTTAAGCAGTGTGTTGCAGACATGACCACTTAGCGGGATACCAGTACTGTATCTACCTTGGGTCCCTAAAATCCTCAGCCTGTTGTGAACTCAATTTTCTATTTCTCAGCTGGCTGTGTATGTGATTGTTTCACAGCTCCCAGTGAAGAGATCAATGTGGAAGAGAACAGACAATTTGGGCTGGGTCTCCAAGGCCATGTCTAAGGACGAGAAAGCAGTCCTCGTGGGGCTGCCAGAGCCCAGAGCAGACTGTTCTGCGGAGCAGTGGATAGACCCTAATGTTAGGTGTTTTGACAAAAAGGGCTTCACTGTTGAATATATTTGGGAATTCTGGATGAAATAAAATTAAACAGCTTTTCGTTTGTTTGCTTGTTTGTTTTACTTTCTCGAACCTTGCGACTTTCCAAGAAGGGAGCATGATAGGCAGCATCTCCCTGATTTTGTTGAGCACGGAACCTTCTTTTCCCCAAGGGGCGATTCTCAAGGCTGGTGTTCCAAAGAATACACTAACATTGCCCAAGACAAGTTTGTCAGATGCTTTCCACCTTTTCCACCTCTGTCTTGTCCCTCCTTTCATTTTCACAGCCCTTCTCTGCAGCCAGGTAGGGAGACATCTGGAGCCTCAAGAAGACCCCTCCTCAGCCCAGCAGGATTTCTGCAAGTAGTATAGGTTTAGGCCTGTAATGAATTTAGATTTAATTTGCAAGTGAAAAAGCTTGCATTCTTTTGTAGCTTACACCAAAGCTCAAATGTCTAAGCTTCCAGGGTTTAAGTCTAATTAACTGTATTTCACAGCTTATTTAAAGAAAAGAATGGAGGCATTAAAATTGTAAAATCTAATTTTTGAGTAAATCTTTCAGTGCAAAATTAATGTCACAGTATTAGAGCCGCCTTGGCAATATATCTCTTGTCTTCAAATTTCAAAATGAGCTTTTGCAAACATGAAATTATTCATTAGACTGTCTGGTAAAGAGATAAATAAGTGTCTCTTCAAATCCTTGATCTCCTCTTCTCTGTTTAGCCAAAGATGGGAGTTATTTGGCTTGAGGGCAAGTGGGTTGATCAGATTTGTGAATTTTGACAGGTAAGGAGAGCAGCGCTAGAAGCAGGAGTGTAACCAAGTAAGACCCTATGGGACCTTCCCGGGACAGACCCTTCCCCTACATCTTCTGCTGTAGCTCCTCTCTGAAGTACCCAGATAATAGTAACTGATGCACACTTTCTGAGTTGTTTCACAGATGCTGAAACCACCACCAAATGGAAGAAATTAACTACTTGATGATCATGAGCACACAGGCCTACTGGCATCTATGGATTGAAAATGTAAACCCCCGTTATCTCAACATCAACCAATCAGAGAATTGTGTAAGAGCTGATCACATACTCCATGACCCTCTCCCTCACCTGGCCTTTAAAAATGCACTACCGGGCTTCCCTGGTGGCGCAGTGGTTGAGAGTCCGCCTGCCGATGCGGGGGACACAGGTTCGTGCCCTGGTCGGGAAGGATCCCACATGCCGCGGAGCGGCTGGGCCCGTGAGCCGTGGCCGCTGAGCCTGCGCGTCCGGAGCCTGTGCTCCGCAACGGGAGAGGCCATAGCAGTGAGAGGCCCGCGTACCGCAAAAAAAAATCAATAAATAAAAATGCACTACCAAACGTAAACTAGGTAGCTAGTGGGAAGCAGCCGCATAGCACAGGGAGATCAGCTCGGTGCTTTGTGACCACCGGGATGGGTGGGATAGGGAGGGCGGGAGGGAGGGAGACACAAGAGGGAGGAGATATGGGAACATATGTATATGTATAACTGATTCACTTTGTTATAAAGCAGAAACT
>RJWK010062153.1:0-12886 GCA_004363435.1 Platanista minor
AAAGGAGGAGTTTCTAGAGGCGACCAGGAGAAGGAGTTTCTAATTCTTGGCCATCATTCCTCCTTCCTTCCTCTGGAGGGAAAAGAAAAACAAGCCAAAGAATAGCTCAAAGGTACTGGTGGGGAGGATGAAGGGAAAAAAAAATTCATCCACTTCCAGAGGATTTCTTCTGATGATAAAACTCTGCTGATGAAAACACAGTACGCGCACAAGAAAGACATGTCACGTGGAGAGAAAGTCTATTTTTCCTTCTCCTTAAACCAAATCTTATCAGAGGTTATTTCGAAGAAAGAATCTCCTGAGCCACCGAAATCATCGAAATGGGTTAAGTCACGCAGGACGCCGGGATGCAAAGTTGAAGGGGAAACATACTGAAGGAACTAAAATCAACGGTCTAGTAAACAGTTCCAACCAGCAACACTCTCGATACTTCCGGAATGGAAACAAACAACATATTTGTGCTGGATATTTGAGGCTGATCCGTGTGGTCCGTTTTCACCCTCCTGCTGGGTCTGAGTTTCTCAGCCTTGGCACTTTGACGCTTGGGGCTGGGTGCTCCTTGGAGATGGGGGCTACCCTTGTGGCCCCGTAGGGTGTTGAGCAGCACCCTGGATCTTGACCCACTGGAGGCCAGCAGCACGTCCTCCCCCTAGTGGTGACAACCGAAAATATCTCAGACGTTGGGAAATGTCCCGTGAGGGGCAACATCGCTCCTGATTCCACTGTTCTAGTTGGAAAAATCAGAAAGCTCAGTACTACTTTCCCAGGAATCCCTGGCAGCTACATCCTGGACACAGAGCTGTCCCACCAATTGCTAGGTGCTGTCACGTGAGACATGGACAGTAGAACTGAGGCAAAGGCCATATGCCTGCTTCTCCGGGGCTTTTCGTCCTGGCCAGCGAGGCCACGTGCAGATGAAGCTTTCTGTCTTCCTGCTCTGGTGCCCGGTCAGTCTCCAGCTTCCTGGTGGTAGGTATGGGGCTGGCAGCAAAGGAGCTGGCTCTGGCTGATTCCTCCGGCTTAGCTCCAGCTGTGGCTGCAGCTCCCCAGAGGGTCGCTTCTGTGTTATTCAGGGAGAAGACCAACCTCAAAGCTGCTTCTGCAGCTCTTCCAACAATTCTGTAAGCATCCAATTTTCTTTACTGAACCCCTTCCTGCCAGAGTACATACAGAGGTTCCCACTTCCTGCAGCAAGTCTTGACGGAGACAACCCATCTGGGAGTTTCGCAAGTGACTCTTGTGAGTCTCATCGGGGAAACTCAGGCGTGCTCTGAAGACGCCCACGACCGGGGGCTGCCGCACCCACCATTCCCTCTGCTAAGAACCTAGCCTACTTCCTCCCTTCCGCCCTTTCTCCTCCTCCCCGCCCCCCGCCAAACTTCTCTCACCACTCAGCTTCCCAGGACAGTCTACCTACAAACACTCATTTCGATTCCAAGGCCCATCTAATGCCTTCTCTGAGGGAAAGCTTCCTTCTCTATACACTTCTTCGGTCTCATCCCCCTACACTGTCCCACACACTTGGCAAAGATAACCAACGCCTTTCTCTCTCCTGCTTCGCTTGGTACCTTTGTTACTGCACTTAACCGCACTGAGCCCTCCGACTGTATGTTCATATGCCTGTCCTAGCTGAACTGTAGGATCCTAACTCATTCTTCTGCCACTAGTGCCGGCTCAGGTCAAGAATATAATGAGTGGTGGTTAAATGACGGATGAGTGGAACCGTGTAACATCATTCCTATCTGCCTAATGACATTTCATCTCATGGCCCTGGCCCTCGAAGTTCCCATAGGGGGAACTCCCAGGGCGAGTCAAGACTAATATGGGGGAAAGATACGTCTAGACGGGTAGAGGATTGAGCTGTGTGGGTTTGATGGCCGGTGTACTTAAAGAAGAGCTTTGGCTGAGGGCAGGGCAGAGTCCAATGTGCTAGAAGCAACGTGTACATCCTAGAGACCAGTGAGGAACACACTCAGAGGGTAAGAGAGGGGTCATGTCACGGGTGCTTTACAGGACAGGCAAACGAGGCTCCCCCTGATGTGAGAGAAGCTGACACAGGGAGAAACAAAAGAGATTCTCGAATGAGTTCATTAGAACAACAGAGCACAGTAATGAGTATTCTGATCAGTATCCTGTTACCTTCATCATCATTACTTTTAATATTCTACAAAATAAACAGGACCCAGAACAGTATATTTATATCAACATAACTCCAGTGTAATGTCCACCTGCCCAAGTTTAACGATGGTGTTAAAACAGACACATAGCTCTGCATCGAGAAAGACGGTCTGCTGTTAGGAGCAGAGAGACTAAAATTTAAATGCCAAAGGGTTACAGACGAGGTCACCCCGTGGATTCTCAGGGAAGATACTGGGCAAACCTATAAAGCAGTGTTTTTCTCTGCCGTTGAACAGAACGAGGAAATTTATATGCAAGGCGCTTCATAAGAGTAGGATAAACCCAATTCTTTTCATGACAGATTATGTTTCTATTAAGCAATGATGTAGGTTTTTAAAAGCTATGGCTCTCGTGAACCTGTTTTTAATTACATATGAGAACAAACCCTTCTGTACAATTTTCCACGGCAGAGGTTGTGGAGTTCTGGCACGGGAAGCGTGCCGTGGCATGAGACCAACTCCAGTAGGAGTTTGAGCGCCCACCCCATCGGCCACCACATGAGTGACGCTGAATACATCGCCTACCTTCTATGATACCTGAAGACTATGCGTCAGGAGCAGTTAACGCAAGCCTCCTTGACTATGACCCCATTCTATGAGATCAGCAATATCGCTACGTCCATTTTACAGATGAGAAAGTGGAGGCGCAGAGAGGTTAACCCACGGTCACAGAGCTTCCAAGCTTTGGCAGCTAGGATTAAGGTCAAGTTCTGTCTGACTCTGTAGAACACACATGACTCCACTTCCGAGCCCATCACAAACCTACTACGGAGGCGTCCATCGTGTGGACGGCGAGTCACACGGGAGCACGGGCCCCCAAAAGCACCCCGCCAGGAGCTGCCCCTATCAGGACTCTGGCTGTTGTGAGATTACACATCGCTTCCTTGTTTCAGATCCACTGAGCCAGGATTTTCTGGGACTGACAGCTGACAGCATGCCAACTGCTGTACTTCCAACCGGCTACTGGGGGATTTCAGGGCCAAGACCACACCGCCATCACCGCCCCCATCTGTACAATCACTAAGAGGAAAGAACCTTTAGTGAGGTTTCCCTTAGTGGCAGGGGCTGGGCTAAGTGTACAGATGGCATTAGCTCATCTATTTCTCCCAAACACTCGGTGAGGAAGGTGCTAGGGTGCTACTTTTGCCCTCATTTTATGGGAAGGAAACCGAGGCTGAGAATGAGTGCGTGACAGGATCAGGGCTGCTTGGCGAGTAACTGGCAGAGGCAGCAGCATCAAATCCCGATCTGCTGGACAACCAGGAACCACGGCTTCTCCCTGGCTGCAGGGGTAACGTCTACACACTGCTCGCTAGTCACTGTCCTAAGGGCTTTAACAAAACTCGCACTCATGAAGACACAGGCTGTTTGTTGTAGGGTCTGTGAAAGGCCACAGCCCTTCAAGCACAGCCCCTACTTGTGGAACGGAAGACGGTGAGGACTGCTGGCGAGGGGGAGTCGGGAAGGAACCATGACTTTAGGCGTGAACAAACGCAAAGGACAAATACATGAGGATTCCATGCTCAAATCCCCAGTGATTATTATGCAAGGAGATTTTAATTCGGCCGACAGTTGGGGTTCAGGGTTAGAGATAATATAAAGACAGTGCAACTTCCCTGAAACCCCTTTAAAGCCTCTTTATTATGGAAATGTCACCGCCTGGACATCAATACTGCTTTTAGGAGAAGCTGTCCTCTGGCTTAAGTCTGAATTTACCATGGAGCCTCCTTAGGATGCCTTCTTAGGAAGCTGCATGTCACGAGAATTAAATGCAAACTTTTCTCTCTCCCTTCTAAATCTCCTCCTTTCAATCACTAATCTCTCCAGGAAGGAACACAACCAAACAGTCCCATTAGGTAAGAGGCAGATAGTACTGATGTAAATCCCCCCTGAATTAATGGGCCTGCCCTTTACTCCACAGTGGCCCTTCCCAAGATGACCCTGCCAATCAGCAGATCTCGTGTTGTCTGCAATTTCCAACGACTCCCGGCCACACTCACAGAGGAAGGAATCTGCTGAAGTTCTCGCCAAGGGGCACTGCCATCAAACGGCTCTAGAGGCTAACTGAAATCTGCTGACATATACAGATATTAAAGATGATTTTTTTTTTTTAAAGGCAAATTACCATATTCCAACATTGCAAAAATAGACTGTAAGTGTGTTAAGAAGTGACCCATTGTTCTGGGCTTTGGTTATCTCTCTCTATGCCTGTTGATGGGTGTAAGCAGTCAGGATGAACCTGGTAGTGATGCTGTAACAAGCAACCCCCCCCACACCTTAGCATCTTAGGTCACAAGGCAGAAGCACAATCTATTTCTCTCAGTCCATCTTGGGTCAGTTGAGGCTCTTGCCTTTGACTTTTTTCCAAGATCCACCACAACAGGGCAGCTGGTATCAGAAATCTTGCCAGTCAGCACGGCAGAGGGTGTGGTGCAACACACACTAGGCTCTTAAAGTTTCTGCCTCAAAGAGTGTGTCTCCTTGACGCATCACTTCCACCCAGATTCCACTGGCCAAAGCAAGTCGTGGGGTGGGAAAGTACAGTTGTACCATGTGCCCAGACGGAGAAACCCAGTAACTGTGAACAGCCCAACTGACCCCATGAGGGGTAAGGAGATGCTGAGGATAAACGAAATCTCCCCTCTAGGGTACCACAGGATGTGCATATCAGGACAGGGCATAACTAGAATTCAGCCCAAGACCCCAAAAGCCCTTATGTCAACTTGGAAACATGTTGCCCCTAACCAGGGCTTGCTCTCCCAGTAACCCAGACCACCTCAGAACATTCCACAAGGCCCTGGCCTCTGCTATCTTTTGTCCCCATCACGTTTATCTAATAGATGACCCTACCAATTCCCATTGGCAGCCCTTTGTAGTGTAATGAACAGGATGCAGGCTGATGAATGCGGCCACTGCACAGAAAACGTCAGTTCTTTCATTAAGCAAACCTTCCCAAGTTCATTGTATTGAACCAGGGTTTAGGCTATTAGGCTGACACATGACAGAGCCAATTCTAGTCACATTGTAAGTGCCTATTCACGTTCAGCAAATTCCATTTTACGTGAACGCACACATTTAGAATTGGGCTCTTGTTGCCTGTGACTTTTTTTTTTTCCCCCTTGAAACCTACTTTCCTATTTTTTAACTGTTAATAATTAAGAAAAACCCCACTTTCATAAGAGAGCCTCAACAAGCCTAATTCCGGGAGAACATAATGGAACCTCAAGCCGAGTTTCTGTTCCGCTGGCTGCCGGACACGCCTGCCCTTCCCGGATGCACCAGTACTGATACACTGTGTTCATCTGTGAAAGGGCAAAAAATAAGTCATTTGCGCGTGGAGCTGTGTCACCACTGCCTCTTCATTTTAAAAGGAAAACATTATTCACAAGTCTGGAGTCTCTGCTAGCGTCAGGGGACAAGGCTGAAGGCATCATTCCAGGAGACAGGCTGTGAATGAGCCTGCTCACAGCACCGGTAGCCAGGAGCCCCTGGCAGCTTTAACTCCAACCTGCCACTTCCTACATGGGTGGTCCATCAACAACACTCGTGCAGCCAACATGCAGCGGGTGCCTGCTGGGTGGCCGGCCCACACCAGGTATCAGGATGTGGACAAGAAGGGTTAGGGTTTGTGGTACAGCAGGAGAGAGGCCAACAGCCAATTACATTCAAATGTGCTCAGTGGGATTATGCATCCTGAAAGTAACCTCTTATCTCCATCTCCATTATTTTCACCTGGTCTAAGGCACCATTACTGCTCTCTTAGATCCCTGGGCTACCTCCCAAGCGGTCCCTCCCCTGGCCTCCTACAGACTGCAATCACCTCTTTTTAAAAGCATAATTCAAACCATGTCGCCCTCTTGCTTGTAAACTTCTAATGACTCCCATCATGATTAGAATAAAATCCAGACTGACAGTGCCTTTACAATCTGGCATTTTTCTCCATCTCATTGCCTATCACTCCACTTGGCTCGAACCACAGTAGCTGCTTCCTCTCCCTTGAACAGGTCAAGCGTACTTCCACCCCAGGACCTTTGCACTTGTCATGCCTCTGGTTGGGATTCTCTTTCCTGAGATGTCTGCACAGCGGTCACCATTCAGGATTTCGTTTAAATGTCATCTTCCTCAAAACCCACCTCTGACCACGTACACAATCACTATTTCCTTCCCTTTCTTCATTCCCATGTGAAACAATCTAATGTGCTCGTTTCCCCCAACCACTTAAATGCAAGCTCCATGAGGGATGAGATTTTGTCTAATTTAACCTAGCATCTCTGGATCCTGGAAGAGTGCCTGACACCTAGTAGGGAACAGCAGCAAAAACGAAACAGGGATAATAAAAATAATATTAGGCGTCACTTAGAGCAGTAATCCATGTTTACATACTCCTGATTCTGTAAGATCTTTACGTGCACTAACTCATTTAGTCCTCACAACAGCAGGAAATCACTATTATTATATTCATTCTAAAGACGGGAGAACTGAGGTGCCGGTAGGTTAGTAACTCACCCAAGGATGCACAGTTAATATACAGGAAGCCAGGAATCAAACACAGGCAGTGTGACCTCAAAGTGCTAACGGGACTTCTACACTCTAGACTCAAAATATATATTTGCTAAACAAACGAAGACAAGAAAATGCCAGGCAAAGGGGGAAGCTGAGTTGCTTAAGTAATCTAAGACTCAATTTCCTCTGCTCTACAATGGGATTTGTAGTGTGGGGTCTTCCCCCTCCCACCCTCCGTCCTTCACCTAGTTGTCAAGTACCTACCATGTGCCAGCAACTGCTCAAGGGACTGAGGTCACAGCAGTAAACAAAACATGAGAAAAAACAACCCTGATTTCATAGAACTTACACTGGGGATGAGGGCAGAAATGGGGAGTTAGGTAAACAAGTAAAATAATAAGCAAGTATCAGACAGGTGTTGTTAGCACATCAAGCAAGTCGGAGTACTGATAACTATATTGTAAACACACACATGGGGTCACAAAGGGAATTTTCCCTGGGAACAGTGGAGTCCCTACAGAATATGGGTTTTCTACGGGGTTGCCATCACTGTAGCCAGGGCATCGAGCGTGCTGTTTGTGGAATAGAAATGAGGCAGTCTAGCCATGCAGCATTAGAAGATGTTCTGAGTCTAGGAAAGCATGGCTGTGTTCTTTAGAAGAGCTTCAGCGTCAGAGATTATGGGCCAGTTCTAGGTGACATCAGTAGAAACCAGGGCCTTTCTCAACAAAAGTTACCATCAGTGATCCTGCAATATAAAAACACACATGAGGGCTTCCCTGGTGGCGCAGTGGTTGAGAGTCCGCCTGCCGATGCGGGGGACGTGGGTTCGTGCCCCGGTCCGGGAGGATCCCACATGCCGCGGAGCGGCTGGGCCCGTGAGCCGTGGCCGCTGAGCCTGCGCGTCCGGAGCCTGTGATCCGCGACGGGAGAGGCCACAGCAGTGAGAGGCCCGCGTACAAAAAAAAAAAAACCACACACACATGCTCGAAACAGGCGCTGTAAAATAAAGCAGAAATAAACACTCCTAAGTAAACCCAGAGCCCACACACCTCCATAAAGAAGAGTACTGAGGCGTGAACTTGGGTGTGCTACTACACAACATGATGCCCTGGGGCTAAAAACACAAACAAAATCTTGGACCCGCCTCAACTCTCTATTACTCCTGGAAATCCTAACACGAAACTGCCCAATGCTCCCAGAGGAGTCAACTGAGGATTAAGAAAATACTTGCACGTCTTCACGCTCACCAGGAGCTATAATGAGAAAGACAGACAACAAGTGTTGATGAAGATATGGAGATACCAGAACTCTCCGACACTGCTGGTGGGACTGTAAGATGACGCAGCCACCTTGGAAAACAATCTGGCAGTTCTTCAGAAGTTAAACATAGAGTTACCATATGACCCGGCAATTCCACTCCTAGGTATACACCCGAGAGAAGGAAAACACATATTCACATAAAAGCTTGTACGTGGGGCTTCCCTGGTGGCGCAGTGGTTGAGAGTCCGCCCACCGATGCAGGGGGCATAGGTTCGTGCCCCGGTCCGGGAAGATCCCACATGCTGCGGAGCGGCTGGCCCCGTGAGCCATGGCCGCCGAGCCTGCGCGTCTGGAGCCTGTGCTCCGCAACGGGAGAGGCCACAACAGTGAGAGGCCCGCGTACCACAAAAAAAAAAAAAAAAAAGCTTGTACGTGAGTACTGGTAGCAGCATTATTCATAAGAGCCAAAAAGGTAGAAACATACCAGACGTCCATCAACTGATGAGTGGATATGATATATCCATATAATGGAATATTGTTTGGCTGTAAAATAAGAATGAAATAATGATCCTCGCTACAACATGGATGGACCTTAAAAACCTTAGGCTGAGTGACAGAAGCCAATCGCAAAAGGCTGCATATTGTATGATTCCATTTATATGAATCGTCCAGAAGAGGCAAATCCATAGAAACAGAAAGCGGGCAGATTAGTGGTTGCCAGAAGCTAGGGGCAGGGAATGGGGAGTGACTACTAATGGGTATGGGGTTTCTTTTTGGAGTGATGAAAATGTTCTGTAATTTGGTAGTGGTGATGGTTATACAACTTTGAAAATATACTAAAAAACCACTGAATTGTATACTTTAAAAGGGAGAATATTACAGTATTAAATAATATCTCAGTTAAAAAATAAATTAAATGATGGATTTTCACTTCTGAGATAAAGTTCCCCCAAGACTCTGGCTTCTGCCTTGCTCGCTGTTTCTTGCTCTTTTGCTGGCTCACTCAGATGAAACGCAGCTAAACTGCCATGCTCTGAGCTGCACTTTAGAGAGGCCCACATGACAACAACCAACAACCAACAGCCAACAAGCAACTGAGGCCTTCAGCCCAACAAGAGCCAAAACCCGAATCTTGCCAAGAACCGTTAAGTGTGAGCTTGGGGCAGCAGCTCCTTGATTACGGCCTGAGAAATGCTGAACCATGTCCAAATTCTTCATTCACAGAGACGGTGATATGACAGATGTGTGTTATGTTAAACAACAACAAAAAATTTCTCTAAGTCACCCAACAATGAAGAGTTGGGGTGCAAACCCACACGGGTATGGCCACTCCCTCCATGCTGCCATACTGCTTTATTCATCCCTGTGTCCTTGGAATTGGCTCCAAGGGCATGCTGCTCGACACACAGTAGGTGCTCAGTAAAGTTTCCTAGAACTGCGTGAAATTTTCCTATCCTCTTTTCTCTATGTGGACCTAGAAAATGAGCTCAAGAAGGAAACAGAAAGAATAAGAGAAAAATATGGAAGTCTCACTGTGTTCTGTTATTCTCCAATCTCTTGTCTGCAGCTTAAATGCCAACCAAGACTCTTAGTGAATGCTGGTGACCCTGCCCTGACCCTGACAGGGACATTAATCTATGTGCAGACAGGAGGTGCTTCTAAGATTTGGCCTTGGCTGTACCAACCTCACTTATGTACTAGACAATTCACCGAGAAGCAACCAATCCTTAGATATTGCAAGCCCCAAAGTTGGGGCATCAATTACTAGTATTAAAAGAGGACTTCGGTCCAGAAAGAATTCACACTGCCCCTTCTTGAAGCTTTCCCTCAAAGAGCCCAGGCAGAGCCCCCACCCCCACCCCCCGCCCTCTCGTCACCCTCTGCAACACGTCTCTTTCAAGAGAGATTTATTACAGGGCTGTCGACACAATCTTACCTTTACGGAAAAAGATAAAAATAAGAAACACCTTACAAGAAGATGCCGTGCCGAAAGCTAAGTCATAAATGTTTGATAAGGAATGGTCAATTCCAGACAAATAACTGTTCAATCCCACTTTGTATTTAGCAGATAAAGTCATACAGAAAATCAATGTGGTGCATTGAAAGGGGAGGAAAAAAAAAAACAAACAAAAAACCTCGCCACACTTAGGGATTGGGCTACACGGTGTTATGAAGTGGTCGCTTCAGAAGAACCTTATAACAGAACGACCAGATAAATTTTTAAAATCGGGGTGCTGATTATTGACTAGCTGACCTGTCAATGGTGATCTAGCCCTCTCTTCTGCTGCTTCTTCTTCTGTGGCTGCTGGGGACAATTTCTGGGGCAACACACGTGTTCTCCGGGGAGATGGTGGAGAGGAGACTGGTGCCACTGTTTTAAGGGACAATTAGGCAAATCCTATGAAACTAATCGTTTCGAAGATGCACGCAACCCTTGCTCCAACCCTTCTGCTACCGCAAGATCGCCCTTCTGATATCCTGGCACAAGAAGATGAAGCGCACATGCAGGAGTGTTCGTTACTGAATCGTGTGTAAAAGCATAACATGGGCTCAACGTACCCGTGTCCAGAGAGGAGTGAAGGAGTAAGTGACAGGACACCACGTGGTAGAATATTACGCAGTCACGGCACAATGGGCGGCTGAGCTACCTGTGCTTGTACCAGATAATCTCCGAGACATTATCACATAAAAAGAGCAGGGTAATGAACAAAATGTACTCAGCGGTCTTGGGTACGTGCATTTTTTTTTAAAGGCTATACCTATCTACATCTGATGGTAAACGCATATGAGGTTTGTGGAAGAATCCACAACAAACCTTTCTTTAGCAGATGGTTTCTTTTGGAGAAAGTATTGGAGATGCGGGACGGAGGAAAACCCTTACTGTCAAATCTTATGGAAAGTTTTGAAATTTTACCAAGAGCTTCTATTCCTTTTGACGTTTATTTCCCCTAAGTGGCGTGGCAAAAGCAGCAATACAGACAGTCAGAAATGAAACAAAGCTTCAGGTAAAACTCTTCCAGGACGAGCAAGGCCTGGCTGGTTTTGTGAATTATCTGACAGAAGATGCACGGAACGGTGGACATTCATCACTACATCTCCCTCCCAGGAACTCTCCCAGCAGAAACTGAAAAGCCAGCCTGGATCCTCCTCCTGTGCTGAGCGGCCTCCTCCACCTCCAGGGAGAATATCAATGCCTCCAATTTCCTTCTGTTTCCCCCAGGCCCACAACGAACCTCCTCAAATAAATGGAAGAGGTTCCTGCCAGACACGGGGGACCTTCACGCGCACAAGTACATTCCAGACGCGGGCTCAGAGTGGCCAATCTACTTTCAACACTTTCTCTGCAAGGTAATAACCTCCTTCCTGCTGATGGCATGATTGTGTATAATCTGTAATTTAAAAAAAAACACACAAAAAAGAAGTAAAGTTTATAAAAGTCAACAGATGGGGGAAAGGCCTTCCGAAACAGAGGATAATGAAAGCTTGCTAGAAAGAGCAAATGCTTGCACAGGCAAGATCAACAACTCCGGTGTCACCACGGTGAGCGCTGTGCTGGCTTTGAGGTGAAACAATAGGAAATGAAGATCAATTAACAATGTACGGAGGAGCCTAAAACGAGTTGACTTTATGATATGCATGAACAGAGAGTTAACTTCCTCGGGGTCGGGGGAAGGCCCTGGGGATGGATGAGAAAGCAGCTGATGAAAAGGAACTGGAGGTCTAGTGGTTTGCTCTCCTGCAAGAAACATCTAAGAAGAGTCAGGCTGTACGTCTAAGTAAGCAGAGCGACTTAGACAAATGAAAAGACTTTTCTCAATTTATCTTTGACTTGGCGCTTTCTATAGGCAAAGGTCAGATCAGCGCGGTTTCTCAAATGCTTTTGGTGAACGAGGAGAAAAGACCCCATTAGACAAAAAAACAGAACTCTCCTGCCCCGCCTTTTGGAGTAAGATGTTCGTACTGTGCTTTGTAAGTGCACTCAAGCAACACTTGATAATTGATTAAAATGATGTCTTCAAAGATATTTTTCTTACACTGCACTTTCCACCAGACTTTTCAAACTTTAGGGTGCATCAGAAGCCTCTGGAGGGATTGTTTAAACAGGATGTCTGGAACCCATTCCCAGAGTTTCTGACTCAGGGGGTCTGGGGTGTGGCCTGAGAACGTGCATGTCTAACAAGCTCCCGGGTGATGCCGATGCTGCTGGCTTGAGGACCGCACTTTGAGAACCACTAGTGCAATGGTTATAAGCTTGGACTGTGGAACCAGTTGGACTTGGCTTGAATCCTTAGCTCTGCCACTTGGTTATCTGTGATTTAAGGGCTCAGGTCATCCCTCTGTGCCGCAGTTTCCTTGCCTGTGAAACGGATGTGAGAGTAAAACCTGTTTGTACTGGGTTAAATAGTGTTTCCACAAAGTTTAAGCCCACTTGGAACCTCAGACTATATTTGGAAATAGGGTCTTTGCAGAGATAATTAAGTTAAAGGGAGGTCATACTGGATTCTGGTGGGCCTAAATCCAATGACTGGCGTCCTCTTAAGAAGACAAGACACACACACTCAGAGGGAGGAAGGTGGTGTGGAGTCGGGAAGAGAGCACAGAGTTCTGCCACCGTAAGCCCAGGAACACCAAGGATGGCTGGAGGCCCCCCAGAAGCTGGGAGAGAGGCTTGGAACCAATTCTCACACAGAGGCCCAGAAGGAACCAGCCCTGCCAATGCCTCAATTTCAGAATTCTGGCGTCCAAAACTGTGAGAGTATACATTTCTCTTATTTTAAGCCACCCAGTTTGTGGGACACTGTTAAAGGCAAAACCCGCAGAAACTAGTCTCCAGCTTTATGGAACTCTCGTGGGGATTAAATTACTGAATACATAGTGTTTGGAGTAGGGCTTGGCACAAACTGAGCATTACTGAAACAGTAGTTCATATTACTATTTTGGCT
>RJWK010062154.1:0-12886 GCA_004363435.1 Platanista minor
TGTTAGCATACGGTATTTGTCTTTCTCTTTCTGACTGACTTCACTCTGTATGACAGACTCTAGGTCCATCCACCTCACTACAAATAACTCAGTTTCGTTTCTTTTTATGGCTGAGTAATATTCCATTGTATATATGTGCCACATCTTTATCCCTCAATTTAATATACATGTATATGTTTAAGTAACAAAGTAGTGTTCACCAGCCTTTGTTTTAAATTTTTTAAACAAAATAAAGTCCTTATGACAGAATCTGGGCTATCTGTAGGAACTCCATAAGCGAGGATGATGATGATGATAGTTTGCAAAGCACTGAATCACCTTGCAGCCATTACTAGAGTATCAACTTCACCAGATTTCCATTTTCCTGTAGCAAAACTCTATACCCCTGAACTAA
This sequence comes from Platanista minor, assembly GCA_004363435.1. Taxonomy (NCBI): domain Eukaryota; kingdom Metazoa; phylum Chordata; class Mammalia; order Artiodactyla; family Platanistidae; genus Platanista; species Platanista minor. The sequence continues at coordinate 395 of RJWK010062154.1, forward strand.
GATTGCAGGGGCAGCAGATTCATATCTGCCACGTCCCACTTACTCTGCTGCAAAATCTCCTTCAGACACAATATGCTAAGTTATTAAGCCAATCGTCCAAGTTGTGTTAGAGGAATACCAAGTTTCCCTTTAGTTTATCCACCACCATCCCGACCTCTCCCTCGTGTGTGTTATCTGATTATGCAGACCGTCAAGTGTGATCAAACCTGACCATGTAATAGCCTCCCTTTTCTCATTAAATTCCATCTTATTCAGTTCTGATCAAGATTCTCTAACGTCCAGGTCTTTGGTAATTTTAACTTTAATTTATCTTCTGCATTTGCCATTTGTCACTCATTTTGTGTTATCTGCAAATTTAATCTAGATCAAATTTACTTTCCCCTCTAGGTTGTTAATGAGCACTGTCTATTGGATAATACAGTTTCCTGTACTGAGCCCTCTGGGATCCTTGATTCTTATTCACATTCAGATCTAATTTAAGATGCCACTAATTTTTACTTCTACTGACCATTTGTCAACAAAACCCCAAACTATGTTACCGTCAAATCTCCCAGACCCTACTTCTTAAATTGCTCTATGAATTGCTTGGGTCAGATATTTCACATCAAATAAATGTTGAAATGATTTCCACTGAATTCCCCTGTGGGGTTCCAAGTCCATAATTGTGTTCAAAAAATGGCCGTGCCGGTATTAGGGAGAATAATTTGAGGCTTTTGAATTTGCCTGGCTTGTTGTTCATTAGATTCTCTTCCACCATGCATGGACATATCAATTTTCTTATTAAATTTCTTGAATTCTTACCTGGAATGGCAGGCAGACCATGAGAATATTCATTTCCTGAGTCATCATGTTGATGAATATTCCTCTGCTTCTGGAGTTTGGAACCTTCCCAGATCCCAAGATTCTGGTTCTCTCCACAGTATATGCAATGGTTTTGAGTACCCCCAAAATCCTGAAATGTCCCCCACTTCTGTTTAAGCACTGGAGTTTAATTACTCCTTATCTAGTTAGTAACTCATCGTTACATTATCCTCTAATCCAGTGGTTCTTGACCTTGGCCAGTGTTGCCCTGTTCCACACCGCCATCCCTCTGTCCCCAGACACCGGCAATGCCTAGAGACATTTTCAGTTGTCACAACTCAGAGGTGGGTGGTGGAGGCAGAGCTACTGACATTGAGTGGGTAGAGGCCAGGAATGTGGCTAATCATCTTAGAGTGCTCTCTAAGTGTTTTCTGGCCCAAAATGTCAATAGCGCTGAGATTGAGAAACCTCATAAAATCTAAGCTATTCTCAAATCTGCCCCTCTCCTCCCCCCTCACCACCACGCAAGAAGGATGGAGTAGTTAACCTAGCTGAAGAGAGAAGAGACCTGTTCCCCCTGGCTGATCACTTACCTCTCTGGACGGCAGTGTTAAGTTTGGGTGGGTAGGTGGACTGAATTAGAGATAGTATGTTTCGAAATCTCATTTCAGTTCTCTCCCTCCCTCCCTCCCTTCTTCCCATCCTCCTTCCTTCCTTCAACAAGTGTTTATTGGGTGCCAACCATGGGCCATGCACTTCCACAGACACTGTAGATACAGATGTTAACAAAACAGTTGAAATCCTTACCCAGTGGAAGCTGATGTTCTAGCTGGGGAATGAGACAATACTCAAGAGAAGGCATTTCAAAGACCATTAAGAAAGAGAATGAAGAAAAAAGGGCAGCGTTCTGAGATCTGTACCATGACCACCCTGTTTCACTGGCCTGAAAGCTAGTTTTTTTTTTATATTCAAGTATAGTTGATTTACAATGTTGTGTTAAGTTCTGCTGCACAGCAAAGTGACTCAGTTATACATATATATATACAGTCTTCTTTTTATTTTATCCAGTTTTGAGGAAAAAGGCTAAGTGTTTTATTACAGAGGTGTCTGTTGTTATTGCTAGAGTATGGCTATTTTTTGATTACATGCGCTAAGACATAGTTATTTTCCATGGAGAAGAAACTTTCCAGCCTAAACATGAATTTAAGCTATATTTCATCTGCAGAGCTACCATGATTTTTTTTTAACATCTTTATTGGAGTATAATTGCTTTACAGTGGTGTGTTAGTTTCTGCTGTATAACAAAGTGAATCAGCTATACATATACATATATCCCTATATCTCTTCCCTCTTGCGTCTCCCTCCCACCCTCCTTATCCCACCCCTCTAGGTGGTCACAAGGCACCAAGCTGATCTCCCTATGCTATGCGGCTGATTCCCACTAGCTATCTACTTTACGTTTGGTAGTGTATATATGTCCATGCCACTCTCTTACTTTGTCGCAGCTTACCCTTCCCCCTCCCCGTGTCCTCAAGTCCATTCTCTATGTCTGTACCATGATTTTTATCTAGGCCATGCAAAAGCTTATGGAGACAGACACTAGGATTTGACACCTGGCTTTGCTACTTATGAGCTATGTGACCTTGAGCAAATTTCTTAATCTTTCTGATGCTTAGAGTTTAAGAAGATAACAACACCTATCTCATACAGTTACTGTAAGGATTTAATGAGATGCTGTATATTGAGAGTTTAGCACATTTCTCAGTACTTTGTAAAGCACTCAGTTAAGGGCTTATGTTCATATCGGGGGGAAATCCTCACTCACATATGCTGTCTTTGGCATAGTGAACCATAAATACCCAGTTTTCCCTCTGGTATTTACTGGGAAGCAGAGATTAAGTAATTACCACGAGGGTACATGCCAAGGCCTCCCTTCCCCATAGTCATGGCTTTCCCTTTGATGAAGTCCTCCCTCAACAGTGGTGTCAAAGAGAAACAGAGGTGTATAGCAATTAAAGGTGACAAGACAGATTTTATTGAGACTACTGCAGTAGGGTAGAGACTTCAGTATAACACTGAGCCCAACACCAGTAAAATAAGAAGAGGGAGACTTTTTAAACACTGGATTGTGCTAAAAGAAAAGTATTAGAGGATATATAAGGGGGGAGGTGGTCAATGTGATTAGGCCATCTGTGTTTGCTTATTGGCACTTATCCAGAGGAGGAACAGACTTCTCACATCTTTACGACAGGAGGTAGTTTGCAAATTGGAGCAAGGCACCCACCAAGTGAGGCCCCTCCACTCCCACAAGACCAGGAGACATGGGACTTATCTCCCTGGATGTTTGCATTTCAAAGAGATGGCTCCCAGATCCTTGAGGAGACATTTCTGGGTGGTAGAAGGTTTACCCCTCAAAGGAGCAGAGAAAAGATTTATAACTGCAAGTTTTCTAAAGTGACTGCTCTAAGAAAAAAGATGTCAGGAAGCTATAGTCAGGTTTTAGCCTGAAAAAACAATAAATCCTTTTGACAGTGTTGTTTCTTAGACAGGCATTTTAAGGGGCTGGGGTCATCCAAGCAACGTGGTCTTGAGCTGATAGAAGACCATAAGCTTGAGTTTGGTCAGAGCACTTAGTGTGGGGAGCTGGACAGAGTCATTCGTGGTAAGATTTTTGTGGTTCTCAGTGGACCAAGAGCTTTCTCTCTTAGGAGGAGAGTTTCAGGGTGTCTTGGGGTCCTGATTGAACTGATAAATATCTTCACCTTTCACTAATCCTCAGTCAACCAAGGGTGCAACCAGAGTCATCATCTGTTGACAGATGGTTTCTAGTTCAGAGAGAACATTTATTTTTTAAATCAGTTTAAACTTTCTTGCAAAAAAAAAAAAAAAGTTTGGAAGTGAATAAGGTTAAAAAAAAAAGAAAGTTATTCTCCCCTCCAAGTCTAGCTCCCTAAAGTTGATCATTTTTAATAGTTTGTCTGATATTTTATCTGAAAGCCTATCATGTGCCTATGAGGCAGGTAGTCTTACCGTTTCCATTTTACAGATGAGAAAACCAAGGCCTCCTCCACGTGCTCATGCTGACCAGCTGGTGTGCAGTAGAGCAGAAGTTAGAGCCCAGGCAATCTGACCACAGGGTGTATACTCTTACACACAACAGCATGTGTTGATGCTTTTCTTTTTTCTGATTTTCTACTGAGATCACATTCTAGGCTGAAGCTTGCTTTATTCACTAAAGAATATGCCAGGAATGTTTTCCAGTCACTACATAGAAATCTATGTTCTCCTGAAGAAATATTACCCCTTTGTGTGAAGGTACTACCATTGATTGTTATTTAAGTCACTGCCCACTTCTTGTTATTGCAAATGACATAGTGATGAACATCCTTGTGCATGATCTTTGTACGAATTTGTATCTCTAAGGTAGAGTCCTAGGAATGGAATTTCTGTGTCTAAATACACGCACATTTAGAATTTCCTGACCATTTCCAAATTGCCCAGAGGACACCTTTAAAATAGTGCTATGTCACTGGGACCTGATGATGCCTCACTTGTTTCACTTTTGTCTGAAATATTTGGCCTTTCACCATGGACTTCACAGGTAAAACAGTCGGCTTGCTGTCGGTAATTTGGTGTGCTAGGCCCAGTGTACCCAGGGAGACTCTCTAGAGTGCCTGTTTATATTGATTTTGAATTAAACTTAACTGTTAATCCTTCTGAATGGAGTGGGGATTACAAACCTGGCTTCGGCTTGCCTAGAGGGGATCCCAATCACCTCTCATAATCCCTGAATAGTGGCATAAATTTAATTGCAACTCAGACCCTACTTGTCCCTTGGTGTTGAGTTTTACTTTTTATCTGAGGCTTAAATATCCTAAGAAAACAGGTTGAATTAACAGCAGAGTTGGCCATGAGGAAATTCTTTAATTCAAGCCCAAAATCCATGACTGCTTGACTTTCCTGTGTATTCTAAAGGAGACAGATAAACCAATTTTAATTTATTTTAAGAATATGAATACCAAGGAATATCCTTCTAATTTAAAGCAGATGCTGCTTTACTGTTTGGGTTTTTTTTTTTTCAACCTCAGACAAAATTATCCATGAATGAGCTTGGGGACAGGAAGACGTTGATGGCTTACTGCCGGTAATCTCATTGCTTTGCCACTGAAGTAGTAGGTATGGAAATGACAAAAAATGAGAGATGAAAACTGCCACATATTTGTCATCATTCAGCTCTCAACATGGTGGCTACCATGACTTCCAAAGGACAGGCCTGATAAGATCTGAATATACTAGGATCCGACACCAAAGGACATGACTGTCCACACATGCTTGATGCAATGAAGGGAAATAGATAGAAAATGGAGTCAGAAAGCACACCAGCTCAAAGTCTTTTTTTTTTAAATATGTGGATTTATTATCTGATTTCTCAAAAGTTTGTAATCTTTTTTTTTTTTTTTAATGTATTTATTTTTGGCTGAGTTCGGTCTTTGTTGCTGCACGCGGTGTTTCTCTGCTTGTGGTGAGCTGGGGCTACTCTTTGTTGCAGTGCGCGGGCTTCTCATTGCGGTGGCTTCTCGTTGCAGAGCACGGGCTCTAGGCACACAGGCTTCAGTAGTTGTGGCTCACAGGCTCTAGAACGCAGGCTCCGTAGTTGTGGTGCATGGGCTTCATTGCTCCGTGGCATGTGGGATCTTCCCGGCCCCCGGCTCGAACCTGTGTCCCCTGCACTGGCAGGAGGCTCCTTAACCACTGCGCCACCAGGGAAGCCCAAAAGTGTGTAATCTTTGTGGAGAGCTAGGTTAAGTTATATTTTTATTAGCAGTAGAATTCTTTAGCCCTTTAAACAAGGAATGACCAAGCAGGAAAACTCCTATCCACTTGGTGAGACCCCAGTCTTCCTAACTCAGGTGTGGGCTTTGACCTGACAGGACCCCACCCAAGCATGTCCTGCTTATCCTTTCTGAGGTGTCACCCTCCGCCTGGACAAGCTGCCTTGACATTCCTGCCCTTCCATGTCTTTCATTCCTTCCCCACCCCTTGAGAAATCAACATGTCTTTCACCACTCCTGGGAGCCTGACTCTGAACTTCACCCTGTGAGAACTTTCCCAAGGTATGGCCTCGGCTGGGACTGGCTCATCCCTCGCCAGACACAAGCACTTAATTCAGGGGAACAGGTCTCCCCCACTGAGTGATCCAGGCTCCCTGTTTTATTCTTGCTGTTCTGCTGTCAGGAATGCCCTCTCCATTTGCTCTGGCTGTACAGACCTTGCCCTCAAGTGCCACTCCTGCAGGGGCCTCTGGCTGCCCCAGCCCTGGGGTCCCTGCTACCAAAGCACTGTTAGTCCACAGAACCTCCCAGTTCAACCTGTCACCATCTTCTCATTGTTTGCTGGTGCTGAATCTCCCCACCCTGACAGTACATGGCTTGAGAGCAGAGACCAGTCTCAACCTGGAATCTATTTAATTATTATTTGGCCTGGAATGAGGTTCCTTTACTCAAGACAGAAATCCACAGATATGATTGGAAGCTGAGCCACCTGCTTCCTTAACTGGCAGCAGGATCATCCTTCCCTGAGGTTGGTCACCCTCCTGGACCTGCTCATGGGACCCAGAAGTGCCTCTGGGCAGGGTCCTGAGCCTGTGCATCCCTGTGTGTTCATTTGCCAGCCTCGGCTGCTTTGTGCCTTTCCGTTTCCGCCCTTTCTCCTTCTCCGCCTTTAAGCCCCTCGATTTCCTCTGAGTTCTCTCTTATTGTTCTCTTATATAAATAGAAATTCTGCCATTTATGTGTTGAATGAATCTTTTACACTCATTTGCATGGGTGGACTCACACTAGTTGCTATTTGTTGATGGTTTACAAACATGACTGCACAAAAAATGCATTGGCTCCTTTAATCCCTACAAGGAAGGTGTAAACTGTAGTCCTCAATTTAAAGATTAAGATGAGGCTCAAAAAGTGATAGAAATCACCTTAGAAGCAAAGGTCGGAGCTGGGATGGATCCCAGACCTCATAGAATCCAAAGCCTGTACTTGAACCTCTGTGTGCTGTCATCTCCCTTTTTGGGCCCTGCTGCATTTTAAGCCTTATCTCAAATTGCGGTATAAAAGCATTTCTCTGCTACAGACATTTGAGGCATTGACCAAAAAAGAAATTATCTTTTTATGGGGAAGCAGAGGGGGACACAGAGAGGTCCCTGAAATTGTAATTGGCTAAGATTTGGAGGCGGCCCCTGAATCCCATGCTTTGCCAGACCCTTTTACACACAGGGCCCTGACCCACTAGGAAACCTGTCTGTCCTAGTAACCCGCCCTCCTGGGGTTATAGGGGAACCTATGTCCTTTTCCATGATCTCTCTCAGCACCTGGGGCCCCCATGCCACCCCACACTCCCTAAGCACTGCTGGTCCCCTCCATTCCAACCCACCTGGCAACTGGTTCAAAATCAGTCCCCTCGGGCTTCCCTGGTGGCGCAGTTGTTGAAAGTCCGCCTGCCGATGCAGGGGACACGCGTTCGTGCCCCGGTCCGGGAAGATCCCACATGCCGCGGAGCGGCTGGGCCCGTGAGCCATAGCCGCTGAGCCTGCGCGTCCGGAGCCTGTGCTCCGCCACGGGAGAGGCCACAACAGTGAGAGGCCCACGTACCGCAAAAAAAAAAATCAGTCCCCTCTTTAATCTTAAACCCAAACCCCCCTTTCATCTGAACCCAAAATTCCTGGTGTCAAATATATGTGTGTGTGTGTGTGTGTGTGTGTGTGTGTGTGTGTGTGTGAGATTCCACATGTAATGATATTCCATAGTTCCCATATATCAACACTAATATACTGCCCGCCTCACTCCCTCTCTGCCTCTCGTCTTATTTCTACCTTTGCCTGGGACAGTTCTCAGAGGGCCACTGTCCTGACAGCACAGCATCCTCCGCAACTGAAGAGCAGCTGAGTATCTTTCTTGAGTCTCCACAACAACACGTGAGGAGCAGAGCACAATCAAGCAGGAGTTCAATAAACACCCCCTAGTGGGGTGACTGCCCACCAGCTCAGGAAAAGGCGGGTCTCTGCTTCTGGCTTCATGAACATAAAACTCTCACACACACAGCCATAAAGTCCAGGGAGAAGTAGGGAAAAGCCAGCAGGAAACACATATGTTTACCCCACTTAACTGGCTACAAGCACAAGAGGCTGTCATCCTATACCCGGGACACAGCCCAGGCCAGGCTCATCGGTCTCTGCTCTGAGCTGTTTTAGTGGCTGTGTCCATGAGGACCCTCCTCTGACTGGCATCTTCAGAGGGTCAGTTTCTGGGTATCAATTACCAGCCTTGCAGCTGAATAACTTCCGTTTCTTTCCTGTCTATAAACACCATCTGTTTGGGAGAGCGTGGTGACAGGAAAAGGAAACAGTGCTAAGCAATTAGAGAAAGGCAAGCTGAGTGTGGAGTGGAGCTGGAAAAGGGGGCCTACTTCAGTTAAGAGCAAGCTCCAAAGGCAGACAGCTGCGATGGGATATTTCCAAGCAACTTGAATTCCCCCAATGAGGCAAAGGTGGGAAAAAGCACTGGCATTGAATAACCTTCACTGTGACCTTGAGCACGGTCTGTAATAAACTAGGGGAAAGATTTTATGTCAGGAGGATATGGGGGAATGTCTCCACTTGTGTCTCATTCCCCCCAAATCCATCAACCTGCCCCCACTGTATAGAGAGACTATATCTCCAGGGGGGCTGCTCCCCCCAGCACACATCCACAGTTATCCCAGTCATGGTGCAGTGGTAGCATCTGAATACACACTGATTTCCCTTCTCTGCAATTGTGTTTCCTCAGGACCCTGAGCTTTTGGAACTCACACCCTCAGGCTCAGTCCTCAGTGGTGTGCTTTCCCCAGTGTCATCAACAAATCCACCGTGAGAGCAAACAGAGGCATGTCAAGGGTGTCGGTTACCCAGTTCTTTTTTTTTTTTTTTTTTTTTAACATCTTTATTGGAGTATAATTGCTTTACAATGGTGTTAGTTTCTGCTTTATAACAAAGTGAATCAATTATACATATACATATATTCCCACATCTCCTCCTTCTTGCATCTCCCTCCCTCCCACCCTCCCTATCCCACCCATCCAGGTGATCAGTTCTAAGTACATTGGATCTACCTCATTGGATGACACAGGGATAATCTAAAATACTCTTCTGGGCGGGAGCTTGGAATAGAGTCCACTGGAATGGAGGAAAGAAGGAGTTTCACAAAGATCAATGTAAACTCAGTTGCACAAAGATAACCTGTGATGTCACAGCAGTTTTTGTAAAAACAAGAGATTTGGGGGACTACTTCCTAACAGAATCTGCATAAGGCAGTAGTGTCATATAGGCTGCTAAAGGAGCTAAGGCCATTTTAGGCCATGTATTAACAATTATGGTACTTAAGTCCAGATTAACTAGGGTGGATCAGTTCTTAATGCTGGTGAGATTCTGGATCATGGGGGGGCACCTTGAGCAACGGGAAAGACTGATGCTGAATGTGAAGATTTGAGTTTGCATCCCAATTCTTCCACTTAAAGACTGGTTGATTTGGAGGGGGGGGGAGCATCCATTGTACTGTGCCTCAGTTTCCTGATCTGTAATATGTGAGAGCTAATGCCTTTCTTACATATTCAGTGGTTTGAAGAGAGGATCAAATAAGATAAAATAGTCCAACGGGCTACTGGAAGTCATGATATCATGTCCAGTTCTCAGTAGCACATCCCAGGGTGCATGTTTGAGCATGCAGGGAGCAGAAGGCAGGGTGGGCTGCAGGGTCCCCCGAAGACCACACATCTCACAAACAGCATGGAGGAGCAGCAAGCCCAGGGGCTTAGTCAAACTTGCCTAGATTTGCTGCTTTATTAACCTTAGGCTCTTAGGCTAAGTTATTTCAATTCCCTGAGCCCGTTTCCCTATCTGCGATGCAGATAATCACAGGGAATTTGAAGATTATCACACCCTCTGTCTAAGGCTCTTGGCATGTATAACAGGTGTTCAAGAACTGCTCAATTCTTTCCATTCTGAAGGAACTGAGGACGTGTTAGCAGGAGGAGGGAAGTCTGAAGAGGGACCAGATTGTTGTTTTCCAACACTTGAAGGGTTGTCATTTGGAAGTGAGTAAACTTTTGATGTGTTGCTTTAGAAACTAAAAGCAGTGGGTGAGAGTCCCAGGAACTTCTGTTCAATAGGAGTTGAGCTTTTTCCGTTGTTCCACAGCACACACTGTTTCATGACATTGTGAAAGGCCTCCCTGCCATGGGAGAGAGGACAGACAGGAGTTCCCTTTCCACCTTAAAATTCTTACATCATGTTCCTTTAATTCCCTCGTATGTTTTCACGCACAGAGATAAAACCCGTGAAGGCAATCCCGTAGAGGCTTATGACAGCTACTTCAGAGTACATATGGCTTTAGCAAAGAAACGCCCTCAGCTCTGCTTACAGGAGGATGGGTGCAGTAATTTAGGGACATTCTTCTGCCACATTCTCTGTAATAAAAATAGCAACCTGATGTCTGCCAAAAAGCTAAAGCCCAGGCAGGTCAAGTAAAGAGCCAATGGCCAAAATCAGACTCTACCCCTGAGAATCTGGAGTAAACTTAACGTTGGCAAAATTGTGATCTAGGTGAAAGCATTCCAGCCCCCTCATGCCCAGTATTTTACTTTACTCTTTCAATCACATAGGAAAGTACAGAATAATATAATATATACTTCATATATATACCAGACAGATTTAACAAATCTTCACTTGTGTCATATTTGCTTTAGACCTTTTTTTTTTTTTTTTGCTGTACGCAGGCCTCTCACTGCTGTGGCCTCTCCCGTTGCGGAGCACAGGCTCCGGACGCACAGGCTCAGTGGCCATGGCTCATGGGCCCAGCCGCTCCGGGGCATGTGGGATCTTCCCGGACCGGGTCACGAACCCGTGTCCCCTGCATCGGCAGGCGGACTCTCAACCACTACGCCACCAGGGAAGCCCTGCTTTAAACCTTTAAACAAAACCACTATTTCTTTGTTTTCTATTTTATTAATTTTCCCTTGATTTTATGATTTTCTTCTCTGTTCTTTGGGTTTTCTCTGCTGTCTTTTAAGAAATTTAAATTTTAAAATTCATTAATTTTTATATCATCAGTGTATGATTCTATTATTGAGATCCAGTTCTAACTATCTTACCACTTCCACCATGGAATTATCTTTAAACCATGAGTTCTTTAAAAGTGCCTGCTTTAGTTTCCAAGTATGTTAACTTTTTCAGTTGATTTTTCATTTAATTGCTTTTAAAAATTGAAATTTGTTTGAAAACTGTGTCTTTATGTGTGATTCTTTTCTTAATTTTTCATGTGCTCTTTAAAGGATACATATTATCTAATTTTACTGGAAGCAGACCTCTATATCTGTATTTATGTCAAAATTTTTTTCATCATGTTGAACAAATCTTCCATACACTATCTAACCATTGTTTACTTGATCTGGCACTTTCTAATAAAGATGTGTTAAAAATCTTCCATGCTGACTGTGCTTTAGTCAATTTCTGATTCTTTTAATTTTTACTTTATATATGCCAGGGTTTTATGTTACGTGCATACAAGATTATGCTTACTGTACCTTGTGGATTGTTTTTTAGCATGATGCAATGTCTTTCTTTATCTGGAGTAACTTTTTAAAAAATTAAATTCTATTTTATTTGTCATTAATACTGTAAAAGCTCCATCCAATTAATATATGCCTTGAATATAATTTCCCAGACTTTTCTTTTTAACCTTTCACTGTTCTAGAAAATTTCTGGATTTGCTTTGTTGTTCATTTGGTTTAGTCCAATTGGATAGTCTTTATCCTTTAATAGGTAGGTTGATTCAATTTATAGCTATTGTGATTAGTGCTAATACATTTGAACTTATTTCTACTTTCTGGTTTCTCTTTATCAGCTTTTACTTTTCTTCTCTTTCTTCTTCTCTGCCTTCTGTTGGGCTAATACAATTTTCTATATTCTCTTTGTTTTCTTCTCTTTTTTCTGATACTCTTGATGGCATTTCTATCCTTTTAGCACTCACGTTATTTTTATCAGTATCTCTTGTCCCCTCGAGAACAAGGCAAAAACCTGAGCATACCTGCCCATTGAATGTCTGCTTCTACCCTACCTCATTCATTCATTCATTCATTCATTCAGTCAGTCAACAAACACTTACTGGGGCTTCCCTGGTGGCGCAGTGGTTGAGAGTCCGCCTGCCGATGCAGGGGACACGGGTTCGTGCCCCGGTCCGGGAGGATCCCACAGGCCGCGGAGCGGCTGGGCCTGTGAGCCATGGCCGCTGAGCCTGCGTGTCCGGAGCCTGTGCTCCACAACGGGAGAGGTCACAACAGTGAGAGGCCCGCATACCGCAGAAAACAAAAAACAAAAAACAAAAAAAAACCACTTACTGAACGCCTCCTGTGTGACAGGCACTGTGCTAATGTTTGGAGGTACAGCAGAAGGCAAAGCAAAATCCTGTCTCTTGGGTGTTGATATTCTAGTGGGAAACTGATATATACTCATGCTTATTTCCTCTTATTATTATCCAGAACTTCATCTTTAAAAGAATAAAATGCACAAAAGTTTGCTTATTTTTCTTCTTCTAGTAATCAGTAATTAATTGAGTTAGCTGATTTCTACCAATTGCTTGTTTTTTTTTTTTTTTTTTTTTTTTT
>RJWK010062155.1:0-12886 GCA_004363435.1 Platanista minor
TCATCCTTGCTCCCTAAACCCCAGCCCACACCCTGCCTAATCCAACCTCGGTGAAGATCAAATACAGTTGTCTTACTGAAGCATCATACAAGGAAGCGTGTGGTGAAAAACTCATGCTGGAATTTCTGATAGAGTGGGAATATCTTTGCTTCAGATACCACGGGGGAAGACTCCCTACATCCTAACAGGAGAGATGAGACATGTGGTACCACCTGCCACTACCCCAAGCTTCTCTGGCTACAAGGAACCTGGAGTTCAATAAGAGACTCAAGTATAACTTCCTACCTACCCCACCCGGTCTCCTCCCTGCCATACACACCCACCCCTCTTTCTATCCCTAATCCTACAGCCCCAATCATCCCCTTTTCTTGGCCTCAAGTAAGCTTTTACCTTTGTTCCTCAGAACAACTGCAACTCACTGGGTGGTTATGTCCCCAAGCATCCACTTCCTGAGGCTACTTCCCAGAGTAGGACATGGACCCAACCCTTCCAGAGTCAGTTCTAGCCCTGCCCTGCCCTGGGCAGCTTCAGCTGACCGGGATGTGCTGCTTGGGAAACAGAGTTGACATTAGAGAAGCTGGGCTCACACAATACTTGGTCCTCCTCCAAGCCACTAAGTAATCCCTGCCCTCCAGTTGTTGCTTATGTAGTCCAGCCACCTGTTCACAACTTTTTAAAAAATGTCAAGAAATGAGGTCATGGATCATGATTTCATAAGCGGTCACAAGTAGAAAAAAGTGTGTGGACCGTATCTGCTTTCAATCTGTCAGGTATGTATGAGGTTAGGGAGGAGGCGTATGTGTGGCCAGGGGAGACGGCTGAGACCATTCAAAGCAGATGCCCTTCTCATTACAGCAGCGGCATCGTTTTCCATAAGAGACAAGACAGTCTGCCTCCAAATGGGAGGAACGGGTTGCTCAGGATACTGAGTGAAATTTTAAGAAGCATAGTGACATAATAATTTCTGACGCTACTGTCTCTGAGGAAAGGGCCTGTTTTTATTCCAAATGCAGGAAGTGAAGAAGGAATTTAGGAATCGATCAGGTAACGGCTCCTTTTTCTATTAACAGACATTTTATTCATGGAAGCTCTTCCATTGCATTACATAAAATAGAGCAAATCTTTCTCTAATGACTGGCAAATAGAAGGAGGAAGAAATGTGTGGATAAAAGTTAAAGACGAATTCTTGGAATACTGCACTCAAAAAGTAAGCTGCGGGCTTCCCTGGTGGCGCAGTGGTTGAGCGTCCGCCTGCCGATGCAGGGGACACGGGTTCGTGCCCCGGTCCGGGAAGATCCCACAGGCCGCGTAGTGGCTGGGCCCGTGAACCACGGCCGCTGAGCCTGTGCTCCGCAACGGGAGAGGCCACAACAGTGAGAGGCCCGCGTACCGCAAAAAAAAAAAAAAAAAGTAAGCTGCATTTTAAAAAATGAAGTTGAAATACTTCCTTTCCTCCCACCTTCATCCCTAAAAATGAAACTGTATTCCATTTGACAATCTTCCAGTAATGTGAGACACATGTGACTCATAGCTTTTAATCTGCCATTGCTACAAAATGCAGCTCTACCTGACTGTGGAAATTGTAAAAATGGCGCTTGAGAAAATAACACCAAATCTGGAGATAATTAGTGAGCAAAAATAGATAAACGATGATTTCGGTACTTACCTATGTGAGACAAAACTCTTGGAAATTCAACAGTTTTTGTTTTTGTTTTTGTTTTGCGGTACGTGGGCCTCTCTCACTGTTGTGGCCTCTCCCGCTGCAGAGCACAGGCTCCGGACGCGCAGGCTTAGCGGCCATGGCTCACGAGCCCAGCCGCTCTGCAGCATGTGGGATCTTCCCGGACCGGGGCACGAACCCATGTCCCCCGCATCGGCAGGCGGACTCGCAACCACTGCGCCACGAGGGAAGCCCAATTCAACAGTTTTTGCCCTAGGAACATAATGCTTATTCCAAACATGACAAATGAGTAAGTACCCTCTGGTTAAAAATAATTTCTTATTAAATTTCACACCCCACCCACACAGTACTAAGAATAGCTAAGTTTCACTTAAAGAGAAAGGAAAAAAATAAAAACCCACATGCATTCGAAGACACTGGCACACAGTTCCACTTAAATAATGAATCTGAAGAGCTGCTGCAGGAGCTGAAAAGTGGGTTTTGTTTTTAACTCTCTCAACCACAGACTTTTTGCAAATCTTCTTTTCTACTTTTTGGAGTATGTTTGCTATTACATAAAACTGATTTCACAATTTGAGACTCACACATGTATATCCCCTGTTAGATGGTAACCCGGAAACAGACTATTCCTGAATACAGAATTTAATTTAATATCCATGATATATGCTCCATGTACTAAATGGAGTTATGACCTTCAATTATATAAAATGTGCTGAGGAGAGACTACAGGGGGTGTCAATTACAGGCCTACCCATCATTTTACTTCTGTAGGTAACCATGCCAGGTAGCAGCAGCAATGGGAAAAGTGGGCTTGGTTTTAGACATGGGAAGTTTGAGACACGTGACAAAGTAGAAATGTGAAGTAACTGGTAATTAGACATACAAGTAGGATGTACAAGCTAGAAATCTAGGTTGGAGATATAATCTGGGGGGTTGTCGGCGTAGAGATTAAGCGTAAAGTCATGAAGCTACAATGAGACCCCCCCTAGAAAATAAGTGTAGATAGAGAAGAGGTCTAGGGATTGAGGGCTGGGAAACCCAACACATAAGGGCTAAGAGGTGGAGGAGAAACCAGTAAAGCAGACACAAGAGGACCAGCCAATGTGATGGGAGTGGCACGCCGGAGGGAAGGAGAGAGAGACGGAGGGAACAGTCACAAATGTTGTCGAGAGGGGGATGAGGATGAGCGCTGAGGAATTACTGCTGTATTCTTTTCTTAACCCTTATAATATCTTACACACATGTAATACACACTCACTCAACTACTAATTACTTCTCCTCAAAGGAGAAAAAGAAAGAAGTATTAACATCAACAAAAATCTTGTCAAAACCACCGATGTTCCTAAACATACAATTTAGGAGAATACTGAGCTAGATGGCTCAGGTGCCCTTCCAGACTTCTGAGCCCACACTTAGCAAAGCCAACAAGAAATTCTAATTCTACTATAGGTATAAATCTTCTAGTCTTTAGCATCATGATAGTGGAATAATAGTGTGCCAGGTGAGGAATCTTCCAAGTCAGTATTTGTCAAACTGTGTACCATGAAGCATGAGAAACTGGCAGACTGAATGGGGCTTAAGGTCAAAACTTTTTACAAAGTGTTGCATATTTTCTCCTTAACACATAACAGAAAATTGAAGTTGTGAAAAGCCCTACAACAAGAGATCCGCTTTACTTATACTTTGAAAAATTCACTTTCTCATAGTTTTTGGCAGAACAGTTACTAAAATCTTAAGGAATTCTAGTATCGATGAAGTATTTCCCAATTGTGTTCTGTTTAAGTCCAGTTTACGCTTAATTGTATCATGTATATTAATAATAATTACATTGATTAAGCACTTTATATTAATCATTACGTTGACCGTATTGCATTATTATCTCCTTTAATCCACACAACAATCTAATGATTTATAGATTAGGAAATTGGGACTCCAAAGGCTTAAAAACTTTCCCAAGGTCACAAAACTATTAAGACTTGATGTGATCCATACTTGCCATACAGTAAGAGCCATGGACTAAGACCCTGTTTTAGTATTAGTGCAGTCATCCCTTCTACCTTAATATATTTTTAATAGTTTACTTCTTTCTTAATCCTGAAAAATAATTGTCTGTAATATCCTGAAGTATAAATGTCTCTCAATATTCTCTCCAAGTGTTGGTTCAAAACCTATCTATGGCAACAATAATTCCCTGCCTAAATCTGTCTCTCAAAGACAGTGGCAGAAGTTCCCCCTTACCTTTTCTGGCAAAATTTAGATTTGTACTGTACTATCTTGCACATACAACCCGTTATGGGATTCTGCAGATGGAAAATTGCCAAAGCATTTTTTAAAGGACTTCCTTCTAAGTAAATGAAATATATCACAATAATTCTCGTAGTGAGAGAAATGCAAGGCAGAGATTACTTGTTCTTATCACTGCTAAGCCTTTATGAGTATGGTTTCTTTAAGGCAAGTACCCATCGAATATAAACAAAAAGATTATAAATTAAGCACAAACAAGATTAAATGGGAAAACATTTTGGTTAGTCTCCTGAAGGTACATTTTCTGATCTTAAAAAAAAAAAAGAAAAAAAAAGAAAGCTAAATCTACCTTTAGGTTTGTGAAAATTAAACAAAATATATTTAAAGTGCCTAGCATGTAAATACTTATTTTCTTTCTGAGGAACACGAAAGCATAAGGTGTAAATTATTATTAGTAAGTTATTATATCATTACACCAATTCCTTAGCTGTAGTTTATATAAAATGTGCTATGTGGTCTTTCCTGGTGGCACAGTGGTTGAGAGTGCGCCAGCCGATGCAGGGCACTGCCGATGCAGAGGACGCGGGTTTGCGCCCCAGTCTGGGAAAATCCCACATGCCGCGGAGCAGCTGGGCCCGTGAGCCGTGGTCGCTGAGCCTGCGCGTCCGGAGCCTGTGCTCCACAACGGGAGAGGCCACAACAGTGAGAGGCCCGCGTTAAAAAAAAAAAAAAAAAAAAAAAGGGCTATGTGTGTATAGTACAAACCCGTATTGACAAAGTAGTGCATACCAAACTATTGATTCATGCTACACATTCAAAAGTCTCCATATTGCTTTTAAGTACATTATTCTCCCTTGCCTATAAGTGAGACTTGTTTCAAAATTTTAATTCCACCATGGGAAAAATCAGCACCACGGCCCCCTCAAAAAAATCCCTAGCCCAAGTTTTTCATAAATCATTTTTAGTTCTAAATTTTGCCTGTTCTAGATTAGCCTCTCTTATCTTAGTGTTTTTAAAAAAAACACCAAAATTTTCACAATTATATTTAATCCAAAGGTTCATAGGGGCAATATATATTTAGGACAGAGTTTCTTGACAATATTACCCTTTGAACCTTACAATTCCTCATTGTGGGGGATTACCCTGTGCATTGCAGGATGTTAAACAGCACTCCTGGCCTTATTCACTAGACACCTCTCCTCATCCTAGTCAAGACAATCAGAAATGTCTCCAGACGTTACCAAATATCCCCTGGGGCACAAAATTGTCCAACGTTGAGAACCACTGTTTTAGAGGATCTAAGAATTTAACTAATTCCTCTTCATAAAGTATACTTAAGGTTCCATGGGCCTAAAATTAGCTGAAACCAAAACCAATCTCATGAGTAGTAAATGAAGTCTGAGGAGTTGACTCACTCTCCAAGAATGACCAAATATTAAATTTAAAACATATTATGACTTATCTTCCTTGCAATTTGTATAAAGCTGCCTGTCTTTCATTAGAGAGTTAACACCACGCATCATTTAAAAATTTCCATTTACATACACCACCTTCCATAGATGTGCCATTTCCTTCTTAGCCTTCCATATAATGCTTCAGATTTTGAAATCTTATCAAAGTATCACCAATCACTCTGTATAAGTCATTGAGAAAGAATGGACATGCTTCAAAGGAATAACATAATTGGTTTTCAAATTCAGATTAATATAACACTGCCTTCTTCAATTAAGTTCAATTTCAAGTTCAATACACATTCAATCCCGATGTCCTTCAGAGTAGTTTACATTTCTTGCAATCAATTTCAATTTTCCCATTTTCTGTGAATACCTTTTTGAAACTTCCAAGACTAATGAATCTAATGAGCTTTTTCTTCTTCTTTCTCCCCTTCACCATATTTAATCTAAACCAAATTCAAATAATACTTCCCAGGCAACTTTTCTCAGATATGCCCTTCATAGTCCCACTATCACCAGTTCAGAATTTTAATTGAATAAGTCTTCGTAAGTGTATGCATCATCTAATCTCCGAGCCTGTTCATCCTTCCACATGCTCTGCACTGGTGAAGGGCCCCAAATTTCAGAGTCAGAAAACTAAGGCCTAAGCCAAACAACATCTCCCTCGAACAGTCACTTCCGCACCAAACAAATCCTATCAATTCTAGTCCCTAAATCTCTCTGGAATTCCTTGCTTCTTAGATGTATTTCCTGTCTTTGGTCTTCCCCCACTGCTCCTCCTCCTCCCCAGAGATTCCTGAAGAAACGCCCTAAAATGGAATCCTCTCCATGTCTCCTATCTTTTTTTTTTTAAATAAATTTATTTTTAATTTTTATTTTTGGCCGCGTTGGGTCTTTGCTGCTGCGCACGGGCTTTCTCTGGCTGCAGTGAGCTGGGGCTACTCTTCGTTGTGGTGTGCGGGCTTCTCATTGCAGTGTCTTCTCTTGTTGCGGAGCACAGGCTCTAGGTGCGCGGGCTTCAGTAGTTGTGGCACACGGGCTCGGTATTTGTGGCACACGAGCTCCACAGCGCAGGCTCAGTAGTTGTGGTGCACAGACTTAGTTGCTCCGTGGCATGTGGGATCTTCCCAGACCAGGGCTTGAACCCGTGTCCCCTGCATTGGCAGGCAGATTCTTAACCACTGCGCCACCAGGGAAGCCCCATGTCTCCCATCTTGACATTCTTACCTCTTACAGTTTATTTCCCTCAAGTAAAGTTCAAAACATAGCATTCACATTCATCATCTGTCCACTCTCGGTCACCTCGTTTCTTGAACTGCCCCAGCATAAATCCAACACTCTTTCTATAAAACAGCTCTAGAACTCTCTCAACAGCCCTGATCTCTCCCACCTCCACATAAGAGACAACAGGAGGTTTTCTCTTCCTAGAAGGCTCTTGACTGTTCTCCCCCACTTTTGAACTGTTCATCCTTTCAGATTAAACTCAAATGTCACCAGCCTCTGAAGCCTTCCTATCTTCTAGAGGCCTCTCTCATGTGAGCCCATGGGTGCTCCGCACAGAGTGCTTTTAAAGCATTCCATTAAATTATCTTCCTAGTCTCTCCCACTGGACTGTGAACTCCATGAATTCAGAAACAGAATGCTGTTCATCTCTGGCTAAGTACTTAAAATATAGGCACTAAAATATTACCAGAAAGAAGAGATTCATTTTCAGCCTCTTCTAAAAATCTATCCTAACAATCATCTAGAATAATTTTTAAGGGGCCATTTACTCCCTCTCATCCCCACTAAATCATAGGGCTCCCCATGCTTTATCTTGAACTTAATTTTAGTTCCATCCCCATTTCCGTCTTTCAGCCATTTCCTGTTGCATCCCACTCTATTCTGACTTTAACCAAACAAGTCTAACACAACAGGGCCTGTTTACTCTCACTCCAGAGCTATATATTCCATTCCTTCAGCCTAACATGCCCAGAATCTGTCACACATTTAACTCTTAAATGTCAATTTCCAGGAAACTCCCATAGGACATTGCCAAGTCCCTGATACACCATCACTTTAGAATCCCAATCGCTCATACAAATATAGAGCCATACCATTATTCATCCACTTATATCCATTACTGACATTAATAAAATACATTTTGTGTATTTGTCTCACTACCTCCAAAGGACCTTTGAGGACTATTTTCTTTCCACAAACATTATTCACATACAGTTGACCTTTGAACAGTGCTGAACATGTAATACCATAGTACGTATTCAGTGAAAAAAGTCCACGTGTAAGTGGACCCTCACAAGTTTAAACCTATGTTGTTCAAAGGTCAACTGTACTGGGGGTTTTGCTGAATATCTATACGAGATGAAGTAAAAATATTCTTAGGATAATAATGTCACATACCTTCTCTTTGAGTAGTTCCCATTGATTTATCCCCTAAAACAGAGGTTCTCAAACCACGGTCTCCAGACCATCAGTATCCACAGTACCACAGAACTTGTTAGAAATAAAAATCCTCAGACCCTACTCCATACCTCCTGAACCAGCAACTCTGGGGGTTAGGAGTCCAGGAATCTGGGTCTTAGTGAGTCCTCTGGGTGACTGTGATGCATGCAAATGACTGAGAGTCAGTGCCCTAGAAATATACCAAAGTTAAAACTACAGCTTAACTGAAGCTACAGCTTCAACTAGTTTAGCTGCTTCTCTGAAAAAGGAAGTTAAACTGAAACATAATTCCTCTAGCCTTACCCAACTAGAATTAAAAACAAACAATAAAAAGCACAAAGAGGGCTTCCCTGGTGGCGCAGTGGTTGAGAGTCCGCCTGCCGATGCAGGGGACACGGGTTTGTGCCCCGGTCCGGGAAGATCCCACATGCCAAGGAGCGGCTGGGCCCGTGAGCCATGGCCGCTGAGCCTGCGCGTCCGGAGCCTGTGCTCCGCGGCGGGAGAGGCCACGACAGTGAGAGGCCCACGTACCGCCAAAAAAAAAACAAAAAAAACCTTTCAAATAATGTAACCCCAAATTTTGTCTTAAACTTTCAGTAGAACACAAAAAAGGGATCAAACACCAGATTGTCAAATTATTTACTTAGGAGTGAGGGAGGAGGCAGAGAATCATGAACAATGTATTTGGGAGGGAAATGAATATTTAGAAGTGTAAAAGTTTACTAAGGTAAGTTCTTCCTGATTGCATCATTCTGTTTTATGAATGAACTAGTAAGACTTGAGACCTTTAGCAAAATGATTTACTACTAACTTCTCGGTGAGATAATAATGCCCTTCTTACTTTCATAGTTTTCTTTAACACAACTGTTAGTCAAATTAAGAGGACAAATTATCCACTTATAAGTCTTTAAGGAAAGAGTAAAAATAATCATTCCTAATAATAGAAGATTAAAGCAAGAATAAATTGTTAGCGGGCTATTCAATTATTTTTGCTTTCAACTTTTTCATCCTAAGAACACTGTTGAATATTATCTGTTTATATAAAATAAATCCAATTGCTTACAGTTGTTATCACAGTAATCAAAATATCCAAGGACTATGGAGAGGTCATCAGTTATCCCTAGATCTGCAGTCTTACGTTTCTTAAGATTTAAGTTGGTAGATACTTCTCCATTTACTCTAAATATCAAAGGACAAAAAAGAAAAAGAAAAACTATCCTCTTCACACATAAGGGTAAGAGTAGAGGTCCTTCCTTTCCTATTATTGTTTGTTGCACAGATTGAGTCTACAGGAATGTCACCTGGGTCACACTTTTCTCTCCTGGCAGAGGGAGTCACTCTTGTCCCTCTGCCACACCTCTCCTTTCTCCATATATGCAGCTCTTGCTCCCTCCTCTATCTCCTTATATGGACAGATCCTTTCTCTTCCCTTCTGCCTTATTACGCCAAGGGTAAAATCACATTGCTTAGTTCACTTAAGAAACACACCCTTTCAATCCTTTCTTAAGACTCACCTACTGGCGCAGCGGTTAAGAATCTGCCTGGCAATGCAGGGGACACAGGTTCAAGCCTTGGTCCGGGAAGATCCCACATGCCGCAGAGCAACTAAGCCCGTGCGCCACAACTACTGAGCCCACGTGCCTAGAGCCCGTGCTCCGCAACAAAGACAAGCCACTGCAATGAGAAGCCCGAGCAACGCAATGAAAAGTAGCCCCCGCTTGCCGGCACGCAGAAACGAAGACCCAATGCAGCCAAAAATAAATAAATAAATAAATAAATAAATAAATTTATTTAAAAAAAGACTCACCTACAATTTTTAACCACGAAGTCATCTCTACTGCATCTTATTAAATGAGATATTACTGGGCATTGGAGACTAAGGTTTTAAACTGAGGAAAACATACAGAATTAAGATTATTATGAGACTGAATAATATTGTACATAGCATGTATGTCTCATATTTTCTTTATCTATTCATCCACCGATGGACATTTAGGTTGTTTCCATATCTTGACTATTGTGAATAGTGCTGCAATGAACATGGGGATGCAGAGAGCTCCTCAAGATCCTGACTTCAATTCTTATGGATATACACCTGGAAGTGGAAGTCCTGCCATCTGCAACAACATGTATGAACCTGGAGGACATTATACCGAGTGAAATAAGCCAGTCAC
This sequence comes from Platanista minor, assembly GCA_004363435.1. NCBI lineage: Eukaryota > Metazoa > Chordata > Mammalia > Artiodactyla > Platanistidae > Platanista > Platanista minor. The sequence goes on from RJWK010062155.1 coordinate 9,996, forward strand.
AGAAGGACATGGTTCCTCTTAAATGAGATATCTAAAATAGTCAACAGACATAGAAAGAGACAATAGAATGGTAGTTGCCAGGGACTAGGGGAAGGGGAAACTGGGAATTGCTGTTCAGTGTGTATATAGTGTCAGCTATAAAAGATGAGTAAGTCTAGAGATCTGCTGATACATTATGCCTATAGTTAACACTGTCTTGTATACCTAATGATTTGTCAAGAGGATAGATCTCATGTTAAGTGTTCTTACCATAACAAAAAAGAAATTAGTATGAGAAAATTCATAAGTTAACTCATATCTAAGACAGTCAAGAAAGAAAAAAGGCAGCAACTCAGCAGTACTTTCTCTCAGCACCTTGGGTCTATCACCTCCTCTTGAGCATTTCCTCTAAGTAGACAAGAGCAATAGACAAGAACCATCCCTAAGTGTTCTTTGCTCTCTCCATAGGGCTCCTGTTCCTACCTGATCATCAGTCACCAAATATTTTATAATTCAATCTAGCTCTAGATATATTAAAAGTTAGGAGTTTAAAAATCTACCATAAAGGTAAAAAAATGGAGTAGGAAATAAAAAAAGCTATCATGTAGATTATACATAGCATATTTAGAGAACACAGTAGTCTAAAATTTTATCATGAAGTATCAATAGTAGTTAACAGCCAGCGCATAATGAATGTGTGCCATGTGTCAGGCATCTAAGCTCTTTACTTTTACTCATTTAATCCTCACAATGGTCCCTGTGTAGTAGGTACTAGTGTTGCCCTCTATTTTGCAGGTAAAGAAATGGAAGGACAGAGAGGGTAAGGGAAATGACCGAAGACCACAGTCAGCACTGGCCGCCTGGGACTAATAACCAGGCATCTGGCTTCCTCTCTTAGTGAGGGAGGAAGGGCTTCCTGGATGAGGCAAGATGGTGCCTGGCCTGTAAGAATGGCTGTCCAGGGTAAGAAGCTGGCCTGACTGGTTGACAAAGCTTGTGTAGAAGGGAAATAAAAATGCAAGTAAATAAGCCACACATGATTAGACAGTAGAACTCCACTAAGGTCTCAAGTGGCTTGGACTTGACCGGTGGGTAAGTGGGAGCCATGATGGGCTCATGAGTGGGAATACATGATTTAAGTACACATATGAGACTTGAGGAGACTAACAGACAAAATAAGAAATCTTTTATGAAAAGCAGGAGTCAAAATACCATAAGTATTTAATTATCTGATCAAAGCAAGCTTCCTTGAATTCAAACCATATAAAACCTTAAAACGAAAACTGAACCCTTAATTCAGTTGTGAGGGTGAAACCTAAATGCAAAGACACAAGCCCTGCCAGCCAGCAGGCTGCCAGATGGGGGTCAGGTGCAGAGGAGGGGAAGCCTCGTGCGCAGGCACACCCCAACCTGCAGCCCGACCTTCAGAGGTTAATGGGCCTCCTTTCTGATGCTTCACTTTAAAATACACTAAAGCTTCAAATCAGTGAGCTTGTTTTAGGAGAAAAGTTTACCAAAACTCTTTATGATTCTAATAAAATGTAACATTAATCCCAACAGCTAGTTTTATTAGTACCTTTAAAATCTACTGAATGTAGAATTTTATCTAAAACTATGTTTAAAATATCATATCAAAACGAACCTTCCTGACGTGCTCTCTCCACCCCTGATATATTTTGTTTCAGAGTCCTATCACCACCTCCCATCACCTTATATTTTGATTCATTATTGTCCTCTCTATTAGAATTTATGCCTAAGAATGGCGAGGCTTTGTCCTTTTCACCACAAAACTGTATCCCCAATCCCTAGAACAGTGCCACGCACAGAGTAAGAACACAATAAATATTTGTTAAACTCATTCATTTATCCATCCATCTAGTTATTGAATCAAATTCCCTGGTGTTACACCTGCCCTAAAATACTGTTATTTTTCCAACCTTGATGAACAGAAGTGGAAGCAGTTTTGGGTTATAAAATTCCATCAGGCTGAATGAGATGTTTTGCAGACTCCATAGTTTTGCTTTTCAATGCTGTTGTTTGGGAGTAGGGTTTTCATGAGTGGGAGAAAAAACAAGGAGATAAGTATATTTTGTTGTATGAATTTGGACACAATGGGCCTGAAATGGTCTATTCTATGGGGGGTTGTACATATTCTTGTCTGGAACAGTTGCTGACAAGAGACGCAGAGTTTAGATTTAAAAGATGCTGACAAGAAAGACAAGGGACAACTTTTGCTCAGGTTGTAGGAGAACATACAAAGCAAGTTAAGTGGGGTTAGTATGGCCAACACTGGCCCAGATTGTGGCTACCATGCAAACAGGGGTATTTATGATTTAAGGACCCCAAGGCTAGGACACACAGTGGTGTTGGATTCTCTAAACTGATTTGACTATCCACCTGAGCCCAGAGGCCAAGCCCACAGTGTTTCCTGTGAGGGCATGACATTCCCATTGCCCTTACTCCAAAAGCAAAGTAGTTCCTAGGACAAGAAATCCGGCCTAACACTTCCAGAAGGCACTACAGAAAAGAGATTTTGGACTCAAATAATAATTCCTTCTTTTTGTTGGCATTTAACAGCAGGAAAAAAGACCATAATTTCTGATTAAATGCATTAACAACTCCTGCATTTCCATTTGGATACTCTACTGTCATGTCCAGTGCAGTGTGTTAAGACCTCATTTCTATCTTGCCCCCAAATTGTCTACCTTTCCCGTTTCTGCTAACAGTTGCACGAGCTCAAAAGCTGGCCCTTCTTGTTCTTTCATTCTAATCAACCCCCATCATGGCTACTTCAAATATCTTCTCCTCTTTTACATTTTTACTGCTTTCAGCAGTTTGCATCCTTATCAAAACACCCATGAACTGCGACAATTTCCCAACATCTGTCCCAGCCTCCAAGATAGTTCTCAGTC
>RJWK010062156.1:0-12886 GCA_004363435.1 Platanista minor
AAAAAGAAGTGGAGTCAGGCTTTTAACCCCAGGGTCTGGGTCCCAAGACTGAGCTCCCACCCACCACCTGAGGGGTACAGGCAGGATGGCCCCAGCAGTCTGCCTGGCCTCCCTCCCCTCCTGCTGCAGGCCAGGGACAAAGGGTGGGGCAGCAACCCCCTTCTGCCACCGTCCCTGCATCAGAAGCAGCCTCCCAGGGTCAGTGGACCCTTCCCACGCCTTACTTGGACAGACCCACGTTTTTGTTTTATCAGCTTTATACCCCTTGGTGATGGAGGCCAAGAACACTCAGAGGTCTGTTCAGAAAAGCAGCGTGTGGGTCAGCCGAGGTCACTGTAACAAAACCGCAGCCCGGGCGGCTTAAACAGCAGACGTTTATGTCTCCAGTCCTGGAGGCTGGAATCCGAGACCCAGGTGTGGGCAGGGCTGGGTCCTCCTGAGGCCTCTCTCCTTGGCGTGTAGACGGCCGTCTCCTCCCTGTGTCCTCACGGGGTCGTCCCTCTGTGTGTGTCTGTGTCCTAAGCTCCTCTTCTTATAAGGATCCCAGTCCTGTGGGATTAGGACCCACCCCAGTGACCTCATTTTACCTTCCTCACCTCGTTAAAGGCCCAGCTCCAAGTACAGCCACAGTCTGAGGTGCTGGGGGTCAGGACTTCAAAGTGTGAATTTTGGGGACACAGTTCAGCCAGTCATAGGCAGCATCCCTCTGCCCTCCCTCCGTTTTCCCATCCCTCGACACCCCATTCTGTCTTTCAGCAGATTCTTTCTACACTCACCTCCATATTTCTAAATAACTGCCTTATTTCTAAATAGCAGCTCTTTCTAAATAGCATGCTGTTCCGTGCTATTTCTGTCTCTGACATCTGCTGACTTCCCAGTATGGAAGACAGAGATGGCACATTCTTCCTCACCCCAAACGTTCATCCCTTCCCAACCCCCGTTCTCCCAAAACCCTTCTCCGAGGCCCACCCTGCGCCGCCTGTGCTCTCTCCTTTGCTCCCTGGAGCCCCCAGACTCAGGAGCTCGTCAAGGGTGCGTCTAACCCCTTTCCTCTCCTGCAGAAAATCCCCAATGACTCCCGGCGCGCTTGGAAACAGGACCAAGTCCTACTTGGCTCTCCCCAGGCCTTAAGGCCCCACACAGCCCATCCCTGCTGACCCCGCCCACCCCAGGGACCCTTCCCCAAGCAGCCCCTGTGCCTTCCCCTTGGACCCTGTGGGTGCTGACACCCTGCCCCTACCCTGCTCTCCTGTCCTCAGGTCCTACCTCCAGTGCTGCTCTCCGAGAAGCCTCCTAACCCTTGATGAGGTTGGTCTACCCTCAGCCCAAATCTGCTGCCCGCATTTCTTTCGAACTGTCTGACACCACCTCCCCTGCGCCTGCTTCGTGACCTTTCAACAGGCTGCACCGTTTTTTCACCATTTTATTTGGTGCACACGTGACCTGCAATGACCCACACGTCTTTAAAGTGCACACCTGAATGTTTCCATCCATGGCTGCCCCGTGGACACATCTCGGGGTCACAGGCAAGCTTACCCACCGCAAAGGTTCCATCGCCCCGCGTCCCCCTCCTCCACCACCCCCGCCAGTCCCAGGCATCCCCGGACCAGCTTCCTGGCCCTGCAGCCGAGCTCACGTCCCTAGAGGCTGGCAGTGCTGGAGTCAGCACGTGCCTGCCTTCATCTGGTCTCTGTCACACGGCATCATCACTTGGAGATTTAGCCACGCTCCTGCCTTCAGCAAGGTGTGAGTTTCCTGCTGCTGCTGTAAGAGTCCCACACGCTTAGTGGCTTGAAACAACCCAAATCTAGTATTTTGTAATCCTGGAGGTCAGAGGCCTGAAACGGCTTTCACTGGGCCCGAATCCAGGTGTTGAAGGACCTTGCTCCCTCCGGGACTCCCGGGGAAAACCCGGGTCCTGACACTTACGGCTGCCAGAGACCCCCATTCCTTGGCTCGTGGCCCACCTCCAGAGCCAAAGCCACCGACAGCGGTGGTCAGTTCCCAACCCTTCAGGGGCAGTCGCGTGTCCCCCAGATTCTCCTCTTCCCTAACCCTCTCCCACTTTTAAACACCTCGTGATTACCTTGCTCACTCGGGTAATCCAGATAATCCCCCCCCATTTTAAGGTCAGCTGCCTAGTAAACTTAATTCCCCTTTGTAACCGAACCTAATCACAGGTTCTGGGGGTTAGCACGTGTACATCTTTAGGGAGCATTGTTCTGCCCCAGACAATTGATCTCAGGGTTTTTTTTTTTTTTAATTTTTATTGAAACATAGTTGACTTACACAATGTTGTTAGTTTCAAGTGTACAGCAAAGTGATTCCGTTATACAAATTCTTTTCCATTATAGGTTATTACAAGATATTGAGAATAGTTCCTTGTTCTGTACAGTAGGTCTTTGTTGGTTATCTATTTTATACATAGTGGTGTGAATATTTTTTAAAATTAATTAATAAACATTTATTTTTGGCTGTGTTGGCTCTTCATTGCTGCGTGCGGGCTTTCTCTAGTTGTGGCGAGCAGGGGCTGCTCTTCATTGCGGTGCACGGGCTTCTCATTGCCGTGGCTTCTCTTGTTGTGGAGCACAGGCTCTAGTCGCGCGGGCTTCAGTGGTTGTGGCACACGGGCTCAGTAGCTGTGGCTCACAGGCTCTAGAGCGCAGGCTTCAGAAGTTGTGGCACATGGGCTTAGTTGCTCCGCAGCATGTGGGATCTTCCCAGACCAGGGCTGGAACCCATGTCACCTGCATTGGCAGGTGGATTCTTAACCACTGCGCCACCAGGGAAGCCCAGGGTCTATATTTTAATACCAAACCCTAATTAATCTCTCCCCCACCCTTTCCCCTTTGGTAACCATCAGTTTGTTTTCTATGACTGTGAGTCTGTTTCTGTTTGGTAAATAAGTTCGCTTGTTTCATTTTTTTAGATTCCACGTATAAGCGATATCATATATTTGTCTCTGTCTGACTTACTTCACTTAGTGTAATAATCTCTAGGTCCATCCATGTTGCTGCAAATGGCATGATTTCTTTCTTTTTTATGGCTGAGTAGTATTTCCTTGTGTATATGGACCACATCTTCTTTATCCACTCATCTCTCGGTGGACACTTAGTTTGCTTCCATGTCTTGACCATTGTAAATAGTGCTGCTGTTAACATTGGGATGCATATATCTTTTCAAATTAGAGTTTTGTCCAGATATATGCCCGGGAGTGGGATTGCTGGATCATATGGTAACTCTATTTTTAGTTTTTAAAGGAACCTCCATACTGTTCTCCATAGTGGCTGCACAAAGTTACATTCCCACCAACCGTGTAGGAGGGTTCCTAGTTTTTATTTATTTATTTATTTATTTTTGGCGCTACGCGGGCCTCTCACTGCCGTGGCCTCTCCCGTGGCGGAGCACAGGCTCCGGACGCGCAGGCTCAGCGGCCACGGCTCGCGGGCCCAGCCACTCCGCGACACGTGGGATCCTCCCGGACCGGGACGCGAACCCGCGTCCCCTGCATCGGCAGGCGGACTCTCAACCACCGTGCCACCAGGGAAGCCCCGTAGTTTTTATTGACATGTACTGTCCCATAACGCACGTGTGCCACTACTTATCTATCCATTTACGCGTTGATGGACATTTGGGTGGGTTCCAGCTTTGAGCCATTCCGCCTAACTCTGGCTGGAACATTCGTGTGCAAATCTTTGGGGGGATGCACACTTTTGATCCTGCCGTGTAAATATCTAGGAGTGGGATTGCTGGGTCATATGGTAGAGGCGTGGGTAAGCTTTAAAGATGTATCCAAACGGTGTTTGCAAAGTGCTTGTTTCATTTCTCATTCCCTCTGGCAGTGCGTGAGGGGTCCCATGGCTCCATGCCCTCACCAGCACTTCCTATGGTTGGCGGTCTTCATTTTAGCCACTCAAATAGGTGTTTGTGTTTTCTCACGTGGTTCTAATTTGCATTTCCCTGATGACTTAGGAACTAGGGCATCTTTTCATGTGCTCATTGACCCATTTCTTCTTCGTGAAGTATTCATTCAAATCTTTTCCCCGTTTCTCTGTTAGGTTGTCTTATTACTGAGTGGAAAGACTTCTTTATATATTCTAGATACAAGTCCTTTGTGTTTTTGCAAAAAACATATGCCTTGCAAATATTTTTTTCCCTGACTGTGGCTTGTCTTTTCATTTTTGGACAATGTCTTTCAAAGAGAAGTTTATAAAACATTGATGAAGTCAAATTTATTGATTTTCTGTTTTTTAAATGCTCTATTTAATAAATCTTTGCTAACCTCAGGGTCAGTACGATTTTCACCTATGCTTTTTTTCCTACAGGTTTTACCATTTTCTCTCTTATTTTAGGTCTGTGACCCATTTTGGATTAATTTTTGTTTACGATGTGAGGTAAGGGTCGATGTCCATCTTTATGGCTACCCAGTTGTTCCAATACCTTTTGTTTACAAGAGAATCCGTTCTCCATTGAGATGTGTGTTTGGGTTCGGTTCTGGACATTATTCTGACCCATCTATCTATCTGTCTATTTTTACACCAATACCACACAAGCTTGGTCTTTACTGCAGCTTTATAATAAGTCAGGTGGGGTAAGCTGTTCATCAATATTCTTCTTTTTCAGAGTTATTTTAGTCATCTTTGGTCCTTTGTATTTTCATCTAAATTTTGGAATCAGCTTGTCATTTTCCACAAAAAAATTCTCCTGGAGTTTTGACTCAGATTGTGTTGAATCTATAGGCCACTTGGGGAGCAACATAGATTTTTTTTTTTTTTTTCTATCCATGAACACTGTATATCTCTCCATTTGTCCCTTTTGTACTTTCTCTTTAGTAATATTTTACAATTTCAGAGTTGAAGTCTTAGGCATCTTTTGTCAAATTATATCTAAATATTTCCTATTTTTATTCCCTTGTAAATGGTGTTTTAAAAGCTTTGGTTTCCAAGTGTTCATTACTAGAGAATGGAAGTACAATTGATTTTTGTCTAGTGACTTTCTGTCCTATGACCCTGCTAAATTCTCACATTAGTTCCAGTAACTCTTCTATAATTTTTGTAGGATTTCCACAAAGATGGAAATAAAGCCAGTTTTATTTCCTTTCCAATCTGGATGCATTTTTCTCCTCTCCCTAATTGCACTGGCTGAAACCAGTGGTGATCAGCAGTGGTGAGAGCAGGCAACCTCACCTTCCTCCTGACCTCAGGAGAAGAGCATTCAGTCTTACACACTAAGGATGATGTTAACTGTAAGTTTTTGTTGTTTTATTTATACTTTTGGGCCACGCGGCTTGCAGGATCTTAGTTCCCTGACCAGGGATTGAACCCAGCCACCGCAGTGAAAGAGCCGAGTCCTAACCACTGGACCACTAGGGAATTCCCTGTAAGTTTTTCATAGATGCCTTTTATGGAAATTCCATAATTCTGTGGTGGAAATTCCCTTTTATTCTGTTTTCTGGAAGCTTTTTGTCAGGAATAGAAGTTGGATTTTGTGAAATGCTTTTTCTGCACTTTTGAAGATGGTTGTATGATTTTTCCTGTTAGTCTGTTAATATGGTGAGTTAAACCCATTGATTTTCAAATGTTTAAAGAACCTGGCATTCCTGGGATATACCCGACTTGGTCATAATATATTATCCTTTTTATATATTTTGGGATTTGATTTGCTAAACTTCTGTTAAGAATTTTTGCTGTCATGTTCACGATCTGCTGTTTTCTTTTCTTCTAAAATCTTTGCCGGGTTGTGGTGTCACGGCAACGCTGGCCTCAGAAGATGAGCCAGGAAGTGCTCTCTTCTCTTCAGTTCTCTTGTATGGTTGGTGTAGAATTAGTATTATTTCTTCTTTTAAAGTTTGGTAGACTCCACCAGTGAAGACATCTGGTTCCAGAACTTTCTTTGAGGGAAGGTTTTAAACTACAATTGCAATTTCTTTGACAGATATGGGGCCATGAGGCATATCTGTCTCCTTCAGCGAGCTTTGGTGGTTGGTTCATTTCATCTTAGTGGCTGAACATATCGGCATAAAGTTGTTTATTGTATCCCCTTGTAAGCAGATAGGGTGGGGGGGTCCCCAAAGGAAAAGAACCAGATAGAGCTTTCTGACATAAGAGAAGCCATTTTTGGCCTAAGCCTGGCCACAGTGCTTGCCCCTGAACAGGTCTCAGTAATACATAGTGGTCTTAAGGGAACAAAAGAGCAAATGGTAATCAGAGAATAGAAGTAGCAACAGCAAAGATAGCGTACCCGTTGTAAAGACTCCCCGTTCTGTTTCAATGGTGACAATTAGCCTGAAGCCACAACCACCAGACCTACCGGAATCTAAGGGGTGAAGATGAATGACCTTTTCTGACCCTCCTGACTTCAATCAAATAAACCCTGGACTCTGCGGGGAGACACTGCTTTGGAGAAGATCCCCAGTGTTCCCCTTACTTGCAGCAAGTAATAAATCCTTCCTTCTCCGGATCTTTGGCTTGGCTGTGTCTTTTGGCTCAACACTCACCACAAGGCAAACACAGTTTTTCAGGTAACATCCTTATTATTCTTTTATTCTTTTCATTTTTGGAGGATCTCTTGTAATCTCCGCTCATTCCTGATAGTCCTGATAATTTGTATCTTATCTCCTTTCCTGGATCAATATGCCTAGATAGAATTTTATCCATTTTTTTTTTTAATCTTCCAAAAATATCAGCTTGGGTTTCATTGATTTTCTGTTTCGTATTTCATAGATTTCTGCTCTTCTTTGTTCTTTTCTTCTGCTTACTTTAAATTTAACATGTTTTTCTTTTTCTATGATTTTTAAAAATTGAAGTGTAGTTAATTTACAATGTTGTGTTAGTTCCAAGTGTACAGCAAGGTGATTCAATTTTATATGTGTGTGTACATCTCTATTCTTTTTCAGGTTCTTTTCCATTACAGGTTATTTCAAGATACTGAGTAGAGTTCCCTGTGCTGTACAGTAGGACCTTGTTGTTTATCTATTTTATACACAGTAGTGTGTATATATTAATCCTCTTTTCCTCTTTCTTAAGGTGGTAATTGACTTGAGAAATGTCTTCTAACAAAATTTAAGCTAAATCCAACACTTTTTTTTTTTTTTTTGCGGTACGCGGGCCTCTCACTGTCGCGGCCTCCCCCGTTGCGGAGCACAGGCTCCGGATGCGCAGGCTCAGAGGCCATGGCTCACGGGCCCAGCCGCTCTGCGGCATGTGGGATCTTCCGGGACCGGGGCACGAACCCGCGTCCCCTGCATCGGCAGGCGGACTCTCAAACCACTGCGCCACCAGGGAAGCCCCCAACACATTTTTATATGTTGTATTTTCATTGTCATTCAGTTGAAAATGCTTTCTAATTGCCCTTTTGAGCTCTTTGACTCACGTGTTATTTAATATGTGCTATTTAATTTCCTTGCTGTTCTGGTTTTGTTACAGCTGTACTACAGTGTAGGGCTCAAAGCTCCACTCACACGTCATCACAAAGTTCTGCAGGTCAGGATCCCACACGGCAAGGAGCCAGCCCCCAGCCATCTCATCTGGAGCTGGGCCTCCTCCTCCCAGCTCATTGCTGTTGTGGCAGAGCTGGGTTCCTTCAGCTGTAGACCTGAAGTCCACATCTCCAGCTGGCTGCTTGGCCTGGGGTCACTCTCCACTCCGCCACCTCAGTAAAGAAGAACCTCTCTCTCCTGCCCCTCTGTGCCAGCAGGAGAAAACCCTCTGCTTTGAAAGCACTCAGGTGATTAGCTTGGACCCATCCAGGTAATCTCCTTATCTTAGCAGCAAAATCCCTCAGTCCATGTAAAATAACAGGCACCAGAGGGCAAAGGTCCTGGAACCCTGCCTGCCTCACGCCTCTGTTTGGAGGTTTTCCACATACTGTTCTCTATTTAACTGACAATTTAATTCCACTGTGGCCTGACTTTGTATGGTCTGAATCCTTTTAAATTTAAGGAGAAATTTAAGGCCCCCAAAATGGTCTTTCTTGGTAAACACTTCATGTGTATTTGAAAAGAATGTGAATTCTGCTCTTTGTGGGTGGAGTGTTCTATACATGTCATTACATTTATTTGATTGATAGTGGTGATCAAGCCTCTTATAGCCTTCCTGATTCCTGCTTACTCATTTTCCCAATCATTGATAGAGTTGTTGAAATCTCCTAATATATTTGTGGATTTGTCTATTTCTCCTTTCAGTGCTATTAATTTTTGCTTTACACATTTTAAAGCACTGGTATTAAGTGCATGAATATTTAAAGAACATTGTTATGTTCTCTTGATAAGTTGACCCCCTTGTCATTATGAAATGACCCTTTTTATGCCTGGTAATATTCTTTGCTCAGAATGTACTTTGTACCAAGATAATATAAGCAGTTCTGTTTTCTTTTTTTTTTTAATATTTATTTATTTGGCTGCATCAGATATTAGTTGCAGCATGCCGGATCTTTGTTGCAGCATGTGGGGTCTTTCATTGTGGCGCACGGGTTCTTCCTTCATTGCGGCGCGCGGGGCTTCACTCTAGTTGTGGCAGGTGGGTTCCAGAGTGCATGGGCTTGGTTGCCCTGTGGCGTGTGGGATCTTAGTTCCCCAACCAGGGAACAAACCTGCGTCCCCTGCACTGGAAGGCAGATTCTTAACCACTGGACCACCAGGGAAATCCCAGTTCTGTTTTCTTTTCTTTTCTTTTTTTTAAATTAAATTTCATTTATTTTTTTAAACAGCAGGGTCTTATTAGTTATCTACTTTATACATATTAGTGTATATATGTCAATCCCAATCTCCCAATTCATCATGCCAGCAGCCCCCCCCACCACTTCTGTTTTCTTCTGATAACTGTTAACATGGTGTATACTTTCCCAGGCATTTACTTTTAACCTACTAGTGTCTCTATGTTTTAAACAAGTTTCTTATATGTAGTATATAGTTCAGTCTTGCTTTTCTTTTTTTTAAATCCAATCTGACAATGTCTACCTTTTAATTAAGATTTTTAGGTCATTTACATTTAATGTGATTATTGATATGGTTGAATTTAAGTCTATCATCTTGCTATTGGTTTCCTGTTTGTCCCATATGTTCTTTGTTCTTTTTTTCTGTCTTTTTTTTTTTTTTGTCAGTTGATTCCATTTTATTTCTTTCAGTGATTTCTTAGTTATAGCTCTTTGTTTTGTTATTTTGCCGGTGAATTCAGGACTTACAGTGCATATCTTTAACTTTTCTCTGTATACCGCCAAGTAATATTATGCTACTTCATGTAGAGTGTAAGAGCTTCACAACGGTATACTTCTCCTTGCCCCTCCCAGCTTTAGTGCTACTGTTACACATTTTACTTAGATCACATTATAGACCTTACAATATATTGTTCCAGCTTTTGCTTTGAACAACCAATTCTCTTTTAAAGAGAGTTTTCAATAGAAATTTTTTCTTTTTTTTTTTTATCTCCATGTATATCATCTCTGGTACACGTCATTGCTTTGTGTAGATCCAGATTTCCATCTGGTGTTATATTCTTCCTGACTGAAGGATGTCCTTTAAGAATTTCTTAGTGTGCAGGTCTCTGCTTAGTAATCCTTTCAGCTCTTTGGTGTCTGAAAATAATGTCTTTCCTTTGCCTTTATTTTAAAACAAATTCTTGCTGAATGTAGAAATTCAGGTTTACAGCTTCTTTCAGAACTTGCTCTCTTGTATTCTAAATTGAATTGTCTCTGATAATGTCTACTGTCATTCTTATTTTATTCCTCTATATGCATAATGTCATTTTTTTTTTTTTTTACTTTTACAGATGCTTTAAAAAATTTCCCTCTATTACTGATTGCTGGCTTTAAGCAATTTAAGTGTGATGTATCTTGGTGCAGTTTGTTTGTGTTTATTTTGCTTAGGGGTCATTAAAATGTTTGAATCTGTGGATTTATGAAATTTGGAAAAATTCCAGTCAGTATTTCTTCAAATGATCTTTTTGTCCTCCCTCCTTTGTGGATTCTGATTCTGTGCATGTTGTCCTGCTCAGAGTTTTCTCACAGTTCAGTGATGCTGTGCTCTTTTTTTATTTTTCAGTCTTTCCTCTCTCTGACTTTCATTTGAATATTTAGTTCACTAATCTGCCGTTGATCCTATTCAGTGGGATTTTTGTCTCGGACCCTGTAGTTTCATCTCTAGACATCTTTGGACCTTTTCCACATTTTCCCCATCTCTCTTTAATTTGCTTTCCTTTACCTTGAACGTATGGAATATGGTTATAATAGCTGTTTTACTCTCCTACCTACAAATTCTTCCAGTTTGTCATTTACGAGTCTGTTTCTATGGATTGATTTTTCTCCTCACTAGGGACAATAGTTTCCTGCTCATTTGCACTCTGGTCATTTCTGATTGGATGCCAGGCATTGTGACTCTTACCTTGTTGAGTGACGGATATTTTGTATTCCTACAAGTATTTTTGAGCTTTGTTCTGGGAACTGGTTGTGTTTGATTCTCTTGGGTCTTAGAGGAAAGCCTTGTTAGGCAGAGCCAAAGCAGCATTTAGTCTAGAGCTAATTTTGCCCACTATTGAAGTAAGACCTCTCTTGGCACCACTTAATTCCCTTAATTCTTTTTTTTTTTTTTTTTGTGGTACACGGGCCTCTCACTGTTGTGGCCTCTCCCGTTGTGGAGCACAGGCTCAGCGGCCGTGGCTCACAGGCCCAGCCACTTCACGGCATGTGGGATCTTCCCGGACCGGGGCACAAACCCGTGTCCCCTGCATCGGCAGGCGGACCCTCAACCACTGCGCCACCAGGGAAGCGCTCTTCCCATTCTTTTTATTTCCTTAGAAAGGTTTGAAGTTTAGGCCAGAACTCTTTCCAGAGCAGGGAAGCCAGTTTTTGCTTCGTTTTGTCTTGGGATCTAATTGAGATGAGAAATGGAATATTGCCTGCCATATCAGTAAACAAAGGATGTCACAGTCATCAGCGATTGCAGCCCTCCAATGTGAGCTGGTGAGCCCTGAGGGAACTCAGGATGTGAAAACACAGGATCCTGGCCCCAGGGAGCTGAGGTGCACATCAAAGGAAGGATTTCAGTGGGCCCAGACACTTGTATCTTCCCATACATAGAAAAACGCTAAATTCCTTAACTTGAGATATCTGGTTTTCTTTAATTAACAATGACCTTTTGATGTTCAAACTACCTGCCCTTTGTTGCAAAACTTCTGTATAACCTACCCTCACTCCCACCCCATCACCTCCTTGTCCAAGTTCTTTCAGGGTTACCGCTTTTTTTTTTGGCCGCACCGCATGGCATGCAGGACCTTAGTTCCCTGACCAGGGATCAAACCTGTGCCCCCTGCAGTGGAAGTGCAGAGTCTTAACCACTGGACCGCTAAGTTAGTCCCTTTCCAGGGTTGCTTGAGATTGCTGCCTCCTGGGATCGAAGTCCTAAAAATTCCTGCTGAATAAAACATAACTCTTAACTTTTAGGCTGTGAATTATTTTTCAGTTGACAGAGATTTATAGCAAAACAACACAGAGAGATGAGTTTTTATAGATTAAATAGAAGGAAAATGGTTCCAACAGATGGACATCGTGTTTCTGAGAAACAGGAGGAAGTTTGCCCGTGGCTTTCCTTGTGTTTGGAGAGGATTTTAACCTGCCAGTGGGCAGCCCCAGATGTAAATGCTGCCTCCTCAGGACTTCAGCTCAGCTGACTTGTCCTGCATGGGTCATCCCCCCAACACACACGCCAGGACACCCCTGAGCCTAGGGGAAGATGACAGTGGGGGAGTCAAACCCTGCCCTTGAGCACTAGATCTGAACTAGTTTGAAAGCCCCAGAACCAGAGCAGGATTTCCAGGGCCCCTGGTACCTGCAGCAGCTTGGCTGGGCTGGGGCATCTGCTTCCAATACAGGTGGCCTGGAGATGTAGGCAACCTCACCTGGGTCAAAGACCCACCCCCCACCCCCTGGCTGTGTCTGGAACATCGTTAACCATGGACATAGGCTGAATGGAAAAATAGAGCAAGGGCATCAAACTCACCTGGCCTGCAGGTGCTGAGGATCTGCATTCCTCCCAGATCTCACTTAGGGATCTGGGGGAAATGATGGAACAAACAGCCCCTGGTGGGAGCGGTCATACTCTGGATCTATTTTGTGTGTTTTGAGTGAGACCTGCTGATGGACTAGGAGTGGGTCTGAGGGGAGGAAGGGTCAAGGTATGGTGGCCTGCACACCTGAAATAGTGGGGCTTCCATCTGCTGAGCTGGGAGATCTGGGGGTAGAGGGAGGAAAGGTTTGGTGGTTGAGGGGCACTTCGGGCTTGGAGGGGGGCATCCGTGGGGAGATGCTGAGCAGAGAATTGGATTTGTGGGTCCAGTTCAGGAAAGAGGTCTGAGCTGGACTTCAAAATTTGGGAGCTGGTGTATTCGTGGAATTTGAATTAGCTCCCTGTGGACTGAGGGCTGTTGACTTAAAAAATATGCACAACCTAGGGCTTCCCTGGTGGCGCAGTGGTTGAGAGTCCGCCTGCCGATGCAGAGGACGCCGGTTCGTGCCCCGGTCCGGGAAGATCCCACATGCCGCAGAGCAGCTGGGCCCGTGAGCCATGGCCGCTGAGCCTGAGCGTCCGGAGCCTGTGCTCCGCAACAGTAGAGGCCACAACAGTGAGAGGCCCGCGTACCGAAAAAAAAAAAAAAAAAAAAAAAAAATTCCTGCCTAATAAAATATAACTCTCAACTTTTAGGTTGTGCATTTTTTTTTTTTTGCGGTACGCGGGCCTCTCACTGTCGTGGCCTCTCTCGTTGCGGAGCACAGGGTCCGGACGCGCAGGTTCAGAGGCCATGGCTCACGGGCCCAGCTGCTCTGCGGCATGTGGGATCTTCCCGGACCGGGGCACAAACCCGTGTCCCCTGCATCGGCAGGCGGACTCTCAACCACT
>RJWK010062157.1:0-12897 GCA_004363435.1 Platanista minor
TTTACTTATTTATTTTTATTTTGGATGATCTGCCCATTGATGAAAGTGGGATATTAAAGTCCCCTAATATGAATGTGTTACTGTCGATTTCCCCTTTTATGATTGTTAATATTTGCCTTATATATTGAGGTGGTCCTGTATTTGGTGCATAAATATTTACAATTGTTATATCTTCTTCTTGGATCGACCCCTTGATCATTATGTAGTGTCCTTCTTTGTCTCTTATAATAGTCTTTATTTTAAAGTCTATTTTGTCTGATATGAGAATTGCTACTCCAGCTTTCTTTTGGTTTCCATTTGCATGGTATATCTTTTTTTTTTTTTTTTTTTTTTTTTTTTTTTTTTTTTTTTTTTTTTTTTTTTTTTTTTTTTTTTTTTGCTGTACGTGGGTCTCTCACTGTTGTGGCCTCTCCCATTGCGGAGCACAGGCTCCGGATGCGCAGGTTCAGTGGCCATGGCTCACGGGCCCAGCCGCTCCGTGGCACGTGGGATCTTCCCGGATCGGGACACGAACCCTCATTCTCTGCATTGGCAGGCGGACTCTCAACCACTGCACCACCAGGGAAGCCCTCCATTCTCTTACTTTCAGTCTGCATGTGTCTCTAGGTCTGAAGTGGGTCTCTTGTAGACAGCATATATATGGGTCTTGTTTTTGTATGCTTTCAGCCAGTCTGTGTCTTTTGGTGGGAACATTTAATCCGTTTACATTTAAGGTGATTATCGATATGTATGTTCCTATTCCCATTTTCTTAATTGTTTTGGGTTTGCTATTGTAGGTCTTTTCTTTCTCTTGTGTTTCTTGTTCCTTTAGCATTTGTTGTAAAGCTGGTTTGGTGGTGCTGAACTCTCTCAGCTTTTGCTTGTCTATAAAGGTTTTAATTTCTCCATGAAATCTGAATAAGATCTTTGCTGGGTAGAGTAATCTGGGTTGCAGGTGTTTCTCCTTCATCACTTTAAGTATGTCCTGTCAGTCCCTTCTGGCTTGAAGAGTTTCTGCTGAACGATCAGATGTTAACATTATGGGGATTCCCTTGTGTGTTATTGTTGTTTTTCCATTGCTGCTTTTAATATATTTTCTTTGTATTTAATTTTTGATAGTTTCATTAGTATGTGTCTTGGTGTGTTTCTCCTTGGATTTATCCTGTATGGGACTCTCTGTTTTTCCTGGACTTGTTTAACTATTTCCTTTCCCATATTAGGGAAGTTTTCAACTATAATGTCTTCATATATTTTCTCAGTCCTTTTCTTTATCTCTTCTTCTTCTGGAACCCCTATAATTCGAATGTTGGTGCATTTAATGTTGTCCCAGAAGTCTCTGAGACTTTCCTCAGTTCTGTTCATTCTTTTTTCTTTATTATGCTCTGCAGTAGTTATTTCCACTATTTTATCTTCCAGGTCTCTTATCCATCCTTCTGCCTCAGTTATTCTGCTATTGATCCCATCTATAGTATTTGTAATTTCATTTATTGTGTTGTGCATTTTTGCTTGTTTCATCTTTAGTTCTTCTAGGTCATTGTTAATTCTATTTCCAAGGTTTTGGATCATGTTTACTATCATTATTCTGAATTCTTTTTCAGATAGACTGCCTATTTCCTCTTCATTTGTTTAGTCTGGTGGGTTTTTATCTTGCTCCTTCATCTGCTGTGTGTTTTTCTGTCTTCTCATTTTGCTTATCTTACTGTGTTTGGTGTCTCCTTTTTTCAGGCTTCAGGTTCGTAGTTCCCTTTGCTTTTGTTGTCTGTCCCCAGTGGCTATAGTTGGTTACATGTGTTGTGTAGGCTTCCTGGTGGAGGGGACTAGTGCCTGTTTTCTGATGGATGAGGCTGGATCTTGCCTTTGTCATGGGCAGGTCCAAGTCTGGTGCTATGTTTTTGGGTGTCTGTGGACTTACTATGATTTTAGGCAGCCTCTCTGCTAAAGGGTGAAATTGTGTTCCTGTCTTGCTAGTTGTTTGGCATAGGGTGTCCAGCACTGTAGCTTGCTGGTCGTTGAGTGAAGCTGGGTGCTGGTGTTGTAATGGAGATCTATGGGAGATTTTTGCCGTTTTATATTATGTGGAGCTGGGAGGTCTCTTGTAGACCAGTGTCCTGAAGTTGGCTCTCCCCCATCAGAGGCACAGCACTGATTCCTGGCTGCAGCACCAAGAGCCTTTCATCCACTTGGCTCTGAATAAAAGGGAGAAAATGTAGAAAGAAACATAGAAAGGAAGAAAGAAAGAAAGAAAGAAAGGAACAAAGGAAGGAAGGAAGGAAGGGGGGAATGAGCGGAGGGAGGGAGGGAGGAAGGAAGGAAGGAAGAAAGAAAGGAAAGGAAGAAAGAAAGGAAGAAAGAAAGGAAGGAGGGAACAAAGAAAGAAAAGAAGAAAGAAAGGAATGAAGGAAGGAGGGAAGGAAGGAAGGAAAGAGGGAGGGAAGGAAGGAAGGAAGGAAGGAAAGAAGGAAGGATGGAAGGATGGAGAGAAGGAAGGAAGGAAGGAAGGATGGAATAAAGGAAGAAAGGGTGAAAGCAAGGAAGGAAGGAGGGAAGGAAGGAAGAAAGGAAGAAAGAAAGAAACTAAGGAGGGAAGGAAGGAAAGAAGGAAGGAAGGAAGGGAGGAAGCAAGGGAGGAAGAAGGGAAGGAAGGGAGCAAGGAAAGGAAGAAAGAAAGGAAGAAAGATAGAAGGGAAGGAGGGAAGGAAGGAAGGAAGAAAGGGAGGAAGGAAGGAGGGAAGGAAGGAAGGAAGGGAGGAAGAGAGGAAGGGAGGAGGGAAGGAAGGAAGGAAGGAAGGAAGGAAGGGAGGAAGGGAGGAAAGGATGAAGGGAGGAGGGAAGGAAGGAAGGATGGAGGGAACGATGGAAGGAAGAAAGGGTGGAAGGGAGGAGGGAAGGAATGAAAGAATGAAGGAAGGAGGGAAGGAAGGAAGGAAGGATGGAAGGAGGGAAGGAAGGAAAGGAGGAAGGAAGAAAGATACAAAGAAAGAAAGAAAGAAAAAGGATAAAATAGAATAATGTTAGATAAAATAAAATAATGTTATTAAAATAAAAAGTAATTATTAAGATAGAAAATTTTTTTTAAAGTTAATAAAAAAACCGGACACATAGAACTCTAGGACAAATGGTGAAAGCAAAGCTATACAGACAAAATCTCACACAGAAGAATACACATACACACTCATAAAAAGAGGAAAAGGGGAAAAAATAATAAATCTTGCTCTCAAAGTCCACCTCCTCAATTTGGGATGATTCGTTGTCTATTCATGTATTCCACAGATGCAGGGTACATCAAGTTGATTGTGGGGACTTAATCCACTGCTCCTGGGGCTGCTGGGAGAGATTTCCCTTTCTCTTCTTTGTTCGCACAGCTCACAGGGCTCAGCTTTGGATATGGCCCCACCTCTGCGTGTAGGTCGCCGGAGGGCATCTGTTCTTTGCTCAGGCAGGACTGGGTTAAAGGATCTGCTGACTCGGGGGCTCCTGCTCACTCAGGCTGTTGGAGGGAGGGGCACGGAGCACGGGGGGAACCTGTGGCGGCAGAGGCTGGGGGGTTGTTGCACTGGCCTGAGGTGCGCTGTGCATTCTCCCGGGGAAGTTGTCCCTGGATCCCGGGACCCTGGCGTTGGTCGGCTGCACAGGCTCCAGGAGGTGAGGTGTGGAGAGTGACCTGTGCTCACACACAGGCTTCTTGGTGGCGGCAGCAGCATTCTTAGCATCTCAGGCCCGTCTCTGGGGTCCGTGCTGTTAGCCGTGGCTCAGGCCTGTCTCTGGAGCTCCTTTAAGCAGCACTCTTAATCCCCTGTCCTTGTGTACCATGAAACAAAGAGAGAAGAAAAAGTCTCCTGCCTCTTCGGCAGGTCCAGACTTTTACCGGACTCCCTCCCGGCTAGCCATGGTGCACTAACCCCCTGCGGGCTGTGTTCACGCCGCCAACCCCAGTCCTCTCTCTGCGCTCCGACAGAAGCCTGAGCCTCAGCTTCCAGCCCCGCCCACCCCGGCGGGTGAGCAGACAAGTCTCTCAGGCTGGTGAGTGCCGGTTGGCAGCAATCCTCCATGCGGGAATCTCTCCGCTTTGCCCTCCGCGCCCCTGTTGCTGCACTCTCCTCCATGACTCTGAAGCTTCCCCCCTCTGCCACCTGCAGTCTCCGCCCACGAAGGGGCTTCCTAGTGTGTGGAAACCTTTCCTGCTTCACAGCTCCCTCCCACTGGTGCCAGTCCCGTCCCTATCCTTCTGTCTCTCTTTTTTCTTTCTTTCGTTTGCCCTACCCAGGTACGTGGGGAGTTTCTTGCCTTTTTGGGAGGTCTGAGGTCTTCTGCCAGCATTCAGTAGGTGTTCTGTAGGAGTTGTTCCACGTGTAGATGTATTTCTGGTGTATCTGTGGGGAGGAAGGTGATCTCCGTGTCTTACTCTTCCGCCATTTTCTCTCTCTCAACTTCTGTTTTTTACACGTGAAAGAACTCAGACTCAGATTGGTGAAAAGACAGAACTTGAACCCTGGTATGTTTCAATTCTGTATCCATGATCTTTCAATGCCATCATGCTATATCTTCAAATATGTTTGTCAAATTCTGTCTTGTATAGCACAGTATTTCCATGGAGTGTTTTTCAAAGCTCAGCCACTTGAAAATCTTTTTTTTTAATTGAAGTATATTTGATTTACAATACTATATTAGATTCAGGTATATAACATAATGATTCAATATTTTTATAGATTTTACTCCATTTGCAGTTATTATAAAATATTAGCTATATTCCTTGTGCTGTACAATATATCCTTGTAGGTCATTTATTTTATACATCGTAGTTTGTACCACATAATCCTCTAACCCTATTGTGCCCCTTACCCCTTTCTCTCTCCTCACTAGTAACCACTAGTTTGTTCTCTATAGCTGTGCATCTGTTTCTGTTTTGTTACATTCATTCATTTGTTTTATTTCTTAGATTCCACATGTACATGATAATCAGTATCTGTCTTTCTCTGACTTATTTTAGTAAGCATAATAACCATCAAGGTTCATCCATGTTGTTTCAAATGGCAAATTTTCATTATTTTTATAGATAATATTCCACTCTCCTCCTTTCCCTCCCTCCCTCCCTCTCTCTCTCTCTCTCTCTCTCTCTCTCTCTCTCTCTCTCTCTCTTTCTGTAGATAGAGAGATAGACAGCAGCCTCTTTATCCATTCTTCTGTTGATGGACACAAGTTGCTTCCATATCTTTGCTATTATAAATAGTGATGTTACGTGCATTGGGGTGTATGTATTATTTCAAATTACTGTTTTCATTTTATTTGAATATATACTGAGGAGTAGAATTGCTTGATCATATGGCATATACATTTTCAGTTTTTCTGAGGAAACTCCATACAGTTTTCCACAGTGGCTACACCAACTTGCATTGCCCTGTACAAGGGTGTCCTTTTCTCTGCATCCTCACCAACACTTGTTATTTTGTAGATTTTTGATGATAGCCATTTGGACACGTATGAGGTGGTATCTCATTGTGGTGTTTTTTGTTTTGTTTTGTTTTGTTTTTACTTCAAAGTTGTATTTATTTTTAAAATGTATTTTTATTGAAGTATAGTTGATTTACAATATTATGTTAGTTTCGGGAGTACAGCATAGTGATTCAGTATTTTTGCAGATTATACTCCATTATAAGTTAATATAAGTTAATATAGGATAATGGTCATAATTCCCTGTGATATACAGTACATCCTTCTTGCTTATTTATTTTATAAATAGTTGTTTGTGTATATATTTGTTAATCATATACCCCATCTCACCCATCCTCCTTACCTTTCCACAAGGGTAGCAACTAGTTTTTCTCTATGTCCGTGAGTCTGTTTCTGTTTTGTTATATACATTCACTTGTTTTATTTTCAGATGCCACATATAAGTGATATCATACAGTATTTGAATTTATCTATCTGACTTATTTCACTAAGCATAATATTCTCTAGACCTATCCAAATTGCTGCAAATGTCAGTATTTCATTCTTTTTTTTTTAATGGCTGAGTAATATCCTATCATATACAGAGGGCTCTGTGCACATGGGGGTGGTGACTGACCAGCCCGTCACTGGCTACTCCCATTGACCCTGGATTTTTGCAGCTCCCCCCAACCACACCGATGGTTAGACCCATGATTCTCCCAGAGCTGTGACAGGGTGAGGGTGGGGAAGTATTTGTTATTAGATGGCTGTTGTTTTGCAGCCAATTGAAAATGTATATTGCTGTCCAAAAAGTTTGTTCGGGTTTTTCCATTACATCTTACAGAAAAACATGGACAAAATTTTTGGACAACGCTCTATCTATCTATCTATCTATCTATCTCTCTACCTATCTATCGTCTATGTATATCTGCCACATCTTCATAATCCATTTGTTTGTTGATGGACACTAGAGTTGATTCCATGTCTTTGTTGTTGTAAATAGTGCTGCTATGAACATTGGGGTGCATGTATCTTTTCAAATTAGCATTTTTGTTTTTTCCAGGTATATACCCAAGAGTAGAATTGCTGGAGCATATGGTAGTTCTCTTTTAGTTTTTTGAGAACCTCAATACTGTTTTCTATAGTGGCTGCACCAATTTACATTCCCACCAACAGTTTATAGTTGTTCCACTTTCTCCACATCCTCTACAAATTACATGTGTAATTTGTAGATAATTTCATGATAGCCATCTTGGCAGGTGTGAGATGATATCTCATTGTTGTTTTGATTTGCATTTCTCTACTAATTTAGTGATACTGAGCATCTTTTCACATGCCTGTTAGTCATCTATATGTCTTCACTGCAAAAATGTCTATTCAGTTCTTCTGCCCATTTTCGGAGTGGGTTGTTTGTTTTTTTGATATTGAGCTGGATGAACAGTTTGTATATTTTGGATATTTAGCCCTTGTAAGTTGCATCATTTGTAAATATTTTCTCCCATTTCATAGGCTGTGTTTTGGGGTTTTTTTGGTTTCCTTTGCTGTGCAAAAGTTTTTAAGTTTAATTAGGGCTGATTTGTTTACTTTTGCTTTTATTTACGTTGCCTTAGGAGACAGATCCAAGAAAATATTGCTGTGGCTTGTATCAAAGTGTGTTCTGCCTATGCTCTCCACTAGGAGTTTCAATGGTTTTAAGGCTTTAAACCATTTTGAGTTTACTTTTTCTTTTATTTTTAAGATTTTTAGAAATTTCATGTAATGTCTGAAACATTTATATTAACATATTTCCATACAAATAACCCAAAGCAACTTTAGTATTTGTTTTTTTATTTGTTTGTTTGTACTGCAGGTTCTTATCAGTCATCAATTTTATACACATCAGTGTATACATGTCTATCCCAATTGCCCAATTCAGCACACCACCATCCCCATCCCACTGCGGTTTTCCCCACTTGGTGTCCACACGTCTGTTCTCTATATCTGTGCCTTAACTTCGGCCCTGAAAACCAGCTCATCTGTACCATTTTTCTAGGTTCCACATACATGTGTTAATATATGATATCTGTTTTTCTCTTTCTGACTTACTTCACTCTGTATGACAGTCCCTAGATCTGTCCACGTCTCAATAAATGACTTAATTTCATTCCTTTTTATGGCTGAGTAATGTTCCATTGTATATATGTATGACATCATCTTTATGCATTCATCTGTCGATGGGTATTTAGGCTGCTTCCATGACTTGGCTATTGTAAATAGTGCTGCAACGAACATTTGGGGTGCATGTGCCTTTTTGAATTATGGTTTTCTCTGGGTATATGCCCAGTAGTGGGATTGCTGGATCAGATAATAATTCTATTTTTAGTTTTTTAAGGAACCTCCATATTGTTCTCCATAGTGGCTGTATCAACTTACATTCCCACCAGCAGTGCAAGAGGGTTCCCTTTTCTCCATATCCTCTCCAGCATTTGTTGTTTGCAGATTTTCTGATGATGCCTATTCTAACTGGTGTGAGATGGTACCTCATTGTAGTTTTGATTTGCATTTTTCTAGTAATTAGTGACGTTGAGCATCTTTTCATGTGCTTCTTGGCCATCTGTAGGTCTTCTTTGGATAAATGTCTATTTAGGTCTTCTGCCCACTTTTGGATTGGGTTGTTTATTTCTTTAATATTGAGCTACATGAGCTGTTTATGTATTTTGGAGATTAATCCTTTGTCCGTTGATTCATTTGCAAATATTTTCTCCCATTCTGAGGGTTGTCTTTTTGTGTTGTGTATGGTTTCCTTTGCTGTGAAAAGCTTTGAAGTTTCATTAGGTCCCATTTGTTTATTTTTATTTTTATTTCCATTACTCTAGAAGGTGGATCAAAAAAGATCTTGCTGTGATTTATGTCAAAGAGTGTTCTTCCTATGTTTTCCTCTAAGAGTTTTATAGTGTCCAGTCTTACATTTAGGTCTTGAATCCATTTTGAGTTTATTTTTGTGTATGGTGTTAGGGAGTATTCTAATTTCATTCTTTTACATGTAGCTGTCCAGTTTTCCCAGCACCACTTATTGAAGAGGCTGTCTTTTCTCCATTGTATATCTTTTCCTCCTTTGTCATAGATTAGTTGACCATAGGTGCATGGGTTTATCTCTGGGCTTTCTATCTTGTTCCATTGATCTATGTTTCTGTTTTTGTGCCAGTACCATATTATCTTGATTACTGTAGCTTTGTAGTATAGTCTGAAATCAGGGAGTCTGATTCCTCCAGCTCCGTTTTTTTCCCTCAAGACTGCTTTGGCTATTCGGGGTCTTTTGTGTCTTCATACAAATTTTAAGATGATTTGTTCTAGTTCCGTAAAAAATGCCATTGGTAATTTGATAGGGATTGCATTGAATCTGTACATTGCTTTGGGTAGTATAGTCATTTTCACAGTACTGATTCTTCCAATTCAATAACATGGTATATCTCTCCATCTGTTGGTATCATCTTTAATTTATTTCATCAGTGTCTTATAGTTTTCTGCATGCAGGTGTTTTGTCTCCTGAGCTAGGTTTATTCCTAGGTATTTTATTGTTTTTGTTGCAATGGTAAATGGGAGTGTTTCCAAAATTTCTCTTTCAGATTTTTCATCATTAGTGTATAGAAATGCAAGGGATTTCTGTGAATTAATTTTGTATCCTGCTACTTTACCAAATTCATTGATTAGCTCTAGTAGTTTTCTAGTGGCATTTTTAGGATTCTCTGTGTATAGTATCATGTCATCTACAAATAGTGACAGTTTTACTTCTTTTCCAAATTGTATTCTTTTTATTTCTTTTTCTTCTCTGATTGCTGTGGCTAGGATGTCCAAAACTGTGTTGCATAATAGCGGCGAGAGTGGACATCCTTGTCTCGTTCCTGATCTTAGAGGAAATGCTTTTGTTTTTTCACCGTTGAGAATGATGTTTGCTGTGGGTTTGTCTTATATGGCCTTTATTACATTGAGGTAGGTTCCCTCTATGCCCACTTTCTGGAGAGTTTTTATCATAATTGGGTGTTGGATTTTGTCAAAAGCTTTTTCTGCATCTATTGAGATCATCATATGGTTTTTATTCTTCAATTTGTTAATATGGTGTATCACATTGATTGATTTGCATATATTGAAGAATCCCTGAGATAAATACCACTTGATCATGTTGTATGATCCTTTTAATGTTTTGTTGCATTCTGTTTGCTAGTATTTGTTGAGGATTTTTGCATCTATATTCATCAGTGATATTGGTCTGTAATTTTCTTTTTTTTATAGTATCTTTGTCTGGTTTTGGTGTCAGGGTGATGGTGGCCTCATAGAATAGTTTGGGAGTGTTCCTTCCTCTGCAATTTTTTTGGAAGAGTTTGAGAAGGATGGGTGTTAGCTCTTCTCTAAATGTTTGATAGTATTCACCTGTGAAGCCATCTCATCCTGGACTTTGTTGGAAGATTTTTAATCACAGTTTCAATTTCATTATTTGTGATTGGTCTGTTCATATTTTCTGTTTTTTCCTGGTTCAGTCATGGAAAGTTATGCCTTTCTAAGAATTTGTCCATTTCTTCCAGGTTGTCCATTTTATTGGCCTAGAGTTGCTTGTAGTAATCTCTTAATATCCTTTGCATTTCTGCGGTGTCTGTTGTAACTTATCCTTTTTCATTTCTAATTTTATTGATTTGAGTCCTCTCCCTCTTTTCCTTGATGAGTCTGGCTAATGATTTATCAATTTTGTTTATCTTCTTAAAGAACCAGCTTTAAGTTTTTGCAATTGTTTTCTTTGTTTCTATTTCATTTATTTCTGCTCTGATCTTTATGATTTCTTTCCTTCTGCTAACTTTGGGTTTTGTTTGTACTTTTTCTCTAGTTCCTTTAGGTGTAAGGTTAGATTGTTTACTTGAGATTTTTTTGTTTCTTGAAGTAGGCTTGTATAGCTATAAACTTCCCTCTTAGAACTGCTTTTGCGACATTTCATACATTTTGGATCGTCGTGTTTTCATTGTCATTTGTCTCTAGGTATTTTATGATTTCCTCTTTGATTTCTTCAGTGGTTTCTTGGTTATTTAGTAACTATTGTTTAGCCTCCATGTGTTTGTGTTTTTTACGTTTTTTTTCCCTGTAATACATTTCTAATCTCATAGCGTTGTGGTCAGAAAAGATGCTTGATATGATTTCAATTTTCTAAAATTTACTGAGGCTTGATTTTTGACACAAGATGTGATCCATCCAGGAGAATGTTCCGTACGCACTTGAGAAGAAAGTGTAATCTGCTGTTTTTGCATGGAATGTCCTATAAATATCAATTAAATCTATCTGGTCTTTTGTGTCATTTAAAGCTTCTGTTTCCTTATTTATTTTCATTTTGGATGATCTGCCCATTGGTGTAAGTGAGGTGTTAATGTCCCCTGGTATTATTGTGTTACTGTGAATTTCCTCCTTTATAGCTGTTAGCAGTTGCCTTATATATTGAGGTGCTCCTATGTTGGGTGCATATATATTTATAATTGTTCTATCTTCTTATTGGATTGATCCCTTGATCATGATGTAGTATCCTTCCTTGTCTGTTGTAACATTCTTTATTTTAAAGTGTGTTTTATCTGATATGAGTATAGCTACTCCAGCTTTCTTTTGATTGATATTTGCATGGAATGTCTTTTTCTTTCCCCTCACTTTCAGTCTGTATGTGTCCCTAGGTCTGAAGTGAGTCTTTTGTATACAGCGTATATGTGGGTCTGGGTTTTGTATCCATTCAGCAAGCCTGTGTCTTTTGGTTGGAGCATTTAATACATTCTCGTTTAAGGTAATTATCGATATGTACCTTCCTGTGACCATTTTCTTAATTGTTTTGGGTTTGTTTTTGTAGGTCCTTTTCTTCTCTTGTGTTTCCCACTTAGAGAAGTTCCTTTAGCATTTGTTGTAGAGCTGGTTTTATGGTGCTGAATTCTCTTAGCTTTTGCTTGTCTGTAAATATTTTGATTTCTCCATCAAATCTAAATGAGATCCTTGCTGGGTAGAGTAATCTTGGTTGTAGGTTCTTCCCTTTCATCACTTTAAGTATATCATGCCACTCCCTTCTGGCTTGTAGAATTTCTGCTGAGAAATCAGCTGTTAACCTTATGGGAATTCCCTTGTATGTTATTTGTCATTTTTCCCTTCCTGCTTTCAGTAATTTTTCTTTTTCTTTAATTTTTGCCAATTTGATTGCTATGTTTCTCGTTGTGTTTCTCCTTGAGTCTATCCTGTATGGGACTCTCTGCATTTCCTGGACTTGGGTGGCTAGTTCCTTTCCCATGTTAGGGAAGTTTTCGACTATAGTCTTTTCAAATATTTTCTCTGGTCCTTTCTCTCTCTCTTCTCCCTCCAGCAGCCCCATAATGCGAATGTTGTTGCGTTTAATGTTGTCCCAGAGGTCTCTTAGGCTGTCTTCATTTCTTTTCATTCTTTTTTCTTTATTCTGTTCCACAGCAGTGAATTCCACCATTCTGTCTTCTAGGTCACTTATCCATTCTTCTGCCTCAGTTATTCTGCTATTGATTCCTTCTAGTGTAGTTTTCATTTCAGTTATTGTATTGTTCATCTCTGTTTGTTTGTTCTTTAATTCTTGCAGGTCTTTGTTAAACATTTCTTGTATCTTCTCGATCTTTGCCTCCATTCTTTTCCTGAGGTCCTGGATCATCTTCACTATCATTATTCTGAATTCTTTTTCTGGAAGGTTGCTTATCTCCACTTCATTTAGTTGTTTTTTTTGTGGTTTTATCTTGTTCGTTCTTCTGGTATATAGCCCTCTGCCTTTTCATCTTGTTTATCTTTCTGTGAATGTGGTTTTTGTTCCACAGCCTGCAGGATTGTAGATTTTCTTGCTTCTGCTGTCTGCCCTCTGGTGGATGAGGCTATCTAAAAGGCTTGATGGCAGGCTCTCTTAAGTTTACGTTTGTATATGGTGTGATGGAATATTCATATCTCATTATTTTTCATGTGGCTGTCCAGTTTTGCCAGTACCACTTTAAAAAAAATATTTAAGTATAGTTGATTTACAGTGTTGTGTTAGTTTCAGGTGTACAACAAAGTGTATCAGTGATAACAGATACATATATCAACTCTGTTTTATGTTCTTTCCCCCATAGGTCATTACAGAGTACTGAGTAGATTTCCCTGTGCTATAGAGTAGGTCCTTATTATTTATCAATTTTATATATAATAGTGTATATATGTCAATCCAAATCTCTCTGTTTATCCCTCCCCCATTAACTATAGGTTTGTTTGCTACATCTGTGACTCAACTTTTATTTTGTAAATAAATTTCATTGTACCATTTTTTTGACTCTGCATATAAGTTATATCATGTGATATTTGTTTTTCTCTCTCTGACTTACTTCATTCAATATGTCAATCTCTAGATCCATCCATGTTGCTGCAAGTGGCATTAGTTCTTTCTATTTTTATGGCTGAGTAATATTCCATTGTATATATGTACCACATCTTCTTTATCCATTCCTCTGTCCA
>RJWK010062158.1:0-12885 GCA_004363435.1 Platanista minor
CTCTCACTGTTGTGACCTCTCCCGTTGCGGAGCACAGGCTCCGGACACGCAGGCTCAGCAGCCATGGCTCACGGGCCCAGCCGCTCCGCGGCATGCGGGATCTTCCCGGACCGGGACACGAACCCGTGTCCCCTGCATCGGCAGGCGGACTCTCAACCACTGCGCCACCAGGGAAGCCCCCCAATGATCAACCTTTAAAACTGTTATATTTGTGCTTGAAAAGAACATGTATTACCTAATTGATAAATGTAAGTTTCTATATATGTCCAGTAGAGAAAGCCTCTTAATTGTGCTTTCAAATCTTTTATACACTACTAATTTTTTGTCTGCATAATCTCTCAAATATGAAGAGAAGTATGTTAAAGTCTCTCCTACTTGTGTGTATTTCTCCTTTTCTCCTTGCAATTTTGTCCATTTTTGCTTTTTTACAATAATATAATTAGATTACATACAGGTTTAGAATTTTTATACCTTCTTGATGGATTGTTCCTTTCATCATAATGTAGTAACCATATTTATGCCTAATGTCTTCTACCTTAAAGTTCATTTTGTCTGATATTAACATCATGGCACCTGGCTCCCCTGGTGGCGCAGTAGTTAAGAATCCACCTGC
Organism: Platanista minor; assembly: GCA_004363435.1. Lineage (NCBI taxonomy): Eukaryota > Metazoa > Chordata > Mammalia > Artiodactyla > Platanistidae > Platanista > Platanista minor. The sequence continues at coordinate 614 of RJWK010062158.1, forward strand.
CAATGCAGGGGACACGGGTTTGAGCCCTGGTCGGGGAAGATCCCACATGCCATGGAGCAGCTAAGCCCGTGCACCACAACTACCGAGCCTGAGCTCTACAGGCTAAGCCCCTGCGAGCCACAACTACTGAGCCCGCGTGCCGCAACTACTGAAGCCCGCACACCTAGAGCCTGTGTTCTGCAACAAGAAAAGCCACCGCAATGAGAAGCCCGCGCACCACAACGAAGAGTAGTCCCCTCTCACCGCAACTAGAGAAAGCCCGCGTGCAGCAACGAAGACCCAATGCAGTCCAAAATTAATTAATTAATTTGTTAAAAGCATGGTACCAGTTTTCTTTTGGTTATAAATTTCTGGGCATATTCTCTTCTGTCTTTTACTTTCAAACTTTCTGTGTCCTTATATTTTAGATATATCTTTTATAAAGAGCATAGCTGGATCTTTAAAAATACAATTTGTCAGTATATATTGTTTAACTTGTAAGCTTCATCTGTTTACACTTGTCATTGCTAGTTTATTGGAATTCTTTCTATGACTTTAATTTGTGCTTTCTACTTACCCCATTTTTCCTTTTTTTTTTCTTTTTTACTACTTTTTTGAGCCTGAAGTATTTGTGTTATTTTTAATCTATGGCTGGGTTTGTGGGGAGGTTGAGCAGAGGGGTATTTATGTGTTTTTACAGGACTCATTTTAATCTACTTTTACATTTTGTAAGGGTTAATTCAAACAAGATCATCATATCATTCATGAATTCACTTAATTTGACACAGCAAATGGCAAAACCTTGCAATACACTAGAAGTAAAAGAAGGAGTATGACACCACTGCCAAACCCTCTGTATTGTGGAACCCCCATTCTGATTTCAGGATACGAACTTTGTATCCTGTTTCTGACACCAACTGTCAGACATAAGACTAAGTCAGCATGCTCATGATGTAAATTCACATGTTAAATATTAGTACCTTACTTCCTGATTTAAAAATAAAAATAGATATTCTCATATTTGTGTCCCCTTCATCAAAAGGGTTGGAGTTAAAGGTTGAATTATAGCCCCTCAAATGGTTTGTTGAAATCTTAACCCCAGTACCTCAGAATGTGACCTTATTTGGAAATAAGGCCTTTACAGAGGTAATCAACTTAAAAATGAGGTAATTAGGGTGGACCCTAGTCCAACATAACTGGTACCCTTTAAAAAGGGGGAAAATTTGGACGCATAGACAGAGACTGAGCCTGAGGGACAATGCCATGTAAGGATGAAGCCAGAGACTGGAGCAGTGCACCTCCAAGCCAAGGAACACCAAAGATTCCCAGAAAACCACCAGAAGCTAAGAGAGAGGCACATGGAAAAGATTCTCTCTCACAGCCCTCAGAAGAAACCAACCCTGCTGACACCTGATCTCAGACTTCTAGCCCCTAGGACTATAAGACAATAAATGTCTGCCCCCAGTCTGTGGTACTTTGTTACTGCTGCTGCGTTAGTGATATTAATATTAATATTATTAATGCAGTTGGGAAGCATTGACCATGTCCACTATATTACTGGAACTAGATGTCCTTAAGGGTACTTCTTTATTTCCCTAGTCCACAATTTTTTTAAATTTACTTATTTAATTTATTTTCTTTTTGGCTGTATTGGGTCTTCGTTGCTGCGCGAGGGCTTTCTCTAGTTGCGGCGAGAGGGGGCTACTCTTCGTTGCGGTGCGCAGGCTTCTCATTGCAGTGGCTTCTCTTGTTGCACAGCAAGGGCTCTAGGCGCCCAGACTTCAGGAGTTGCGGCTCGCAGGCTCAGTAGTTGTGGCGCACGGGCTTAGTTGCTCCGCGGCATGTGGGATCTTCCTGGACCAGGGCTCAAACCCGTGTCCCCTGCACTGGCAGACGGATTCTTAACCACTGCGCCACCAGGGAAGCCCCACAATTTTTTAAATGATTTTATTCAGTGACAGAAGACAACAAGTTGTTGGAAGTATTTTTAATCCATCTCTTCATCTGATAAATATTGCACACTTACTATATGGCACTTACTGGGGATACAGTAGTGAACAAAACAGGCAGGCTCCTCTCATCATGGAGCTTACGTGCTAATGCGGGAGAAAGACATGAGACAAACAAATATATAGGGACCAAAAAAAGTGATATGAAGGAAATACAGGGCACTATGAGAGAGTATAAGAGAGCGTTTGTAGTAGCTCTCTCTGGAGAGAGAAGCTTTAAGCTGAGAGCTGAAGTAGAAGGATCCCCATGTGAAGACAGAGGAAGATCATTTCTGGCAGAGGGAACTGCATATGGAAATACCTTGGCATGTCTGAAGAACAGAAGGGATAGCAGAACTTATTAATAAAATGGATATGCATGGGAAATAAGGGAGAGGAGACAATCAAAGATGGCTAACTTGGAAACTGGGTGAACAGTGATAGCTATTTACTGAGGTGAGGAAGACCTTGGAAAGAATAGATTGGAACAGGGTGAGAATCAAGTGTTCCATTTTGGACATGCTGAACTGGAAATCTACTAAATCTTCAAGTGCAGATGTCAGTTGAATATACAAGTTTGGAGCTCAGGGGAATGTCTGGGCTAGATTTTTATTTTGAGTCATCAGTATAGGTGGTATTTAAAGCCATGGGACTGGAAGAGATTATTAAGGGAGTAAGCGAAGCTGGAGAACGGACGTGGACCAAGGACTGAGTCCTGGAGCATTCTAACATTTTGAGATTAGACTTTGTCAGATCTGCATTGTCATCTGAGACTCACCCTTCTTAATTCTCCTGCCTCGCCTCTCTCTGTTGACAAGTGTCAGGTCTGCATCATGGTCTGAGGCCATTTCCTGCCCAATCTTGCTTCCTCCTGCTTTGTATTTCACAGGTAGTACCCCCAGTAAATCTCTTGCACTCCTAACTCTGTCTCAGTACCTGCTTCCCAGAGGACCTGAACTGACAACTGGTACTAGGATTGGTCTGAGAAAGCAGAGGTAAGGTGGGGCTTTGGGACTGGATCGTTTACTACATGAAACGAAATGAGAACATCATCCCAAGTGGTATGTGGGCCAAGGCCCAATTGCTAAAACTTTCACTGGTAGTGAGTAGGGAGAATGTTCTGGTGAAAGAAAATGTTCTGGCAGATGCAATGAAAAGAAGATGTGGATAACATTGTTTGCAAGGACAGTGGAATTGGCTGGCTCTTATTAAATTGCATTGAAACCCTATGGAGAAATAATAGAACTGCTGAGGGCAACTAACATTAGAAAACTAAGTGTAAAAGCCAGGGTGCCTCTTTGGTAGCTCACAGAGAAGTCTTTATCTTCTTCAATGAACGAGCAGAAAAATCTAAAGACCAAACTTAGAACTTAATAATTAGAGTCACCAAGCTTCAAAGATGACTGAATGCTTATCCAAAGCAGATCTATTATGCCAAGGTCAGGGCTCTAGTTGGGAAAACCCAGGATCCTGGCAAGTGGCATAAGAACATCTAAGTAGATGCCTCCGAAGATTTTTGGCTCCCCAGACTGCTCTGAATCCTCAGAGCATGTAGAGGTAACCCATTCCTCCCTATTAAGGGCTAGCATTCGCCTCACTTCTTTAGGGAAGACGGCAAAAAGGCCTCTCCCCTACAAGGCACAAGATCTGCCTTCACCTCTTCTCCTGGTTATCAGGCCAATAACTAGGGTATAACCCAGCCAGGGAGGTACTGGACTTGGTAAGAAAGAAAAGGGTCTATATACACCAACAGCGCATCTATATACACCAACAGGGCTGCCAGACCTTGCCAACATATGCTGGAAGGAGCCAGAGAGATCCCATGGATTGGATTTCAAGGGTGTTTCAAGTTCTGGGTCCAGAACTTAAGACTGGATAAGGGAGGGTTTATTGACTTGGGAGCACTCTCAGGATACAGGTCTTAACACCTTGGCAAGGACCCTAAGGGTAGGTACAAACCCACTGTTATGGTGGCTCCTAGAAGCCTGGAGAAAGTGATAAACCACACTGAGTGAGGTTAAAATGCCTGAATTGCCACAGTAGATGGTAAAGAAAGGAATTCAAAGGTTGCTGGAGTGGATATGTTACCTGAGGCCAGAAAACCCACCAGAGAGTAATGCGGCATGGGAGGACTCAGGAGACACACCACTGACCAAAGCCAAGAGGAATGTGCTGGTGAGGGGGGGGCCAGCATCACCAAGAAGTTCTGTGGTGGCTCTTCTTTGCAGGCCAGGGGAGATGCTAGGAGAGGCAATCACAGAGTTGGGTTCATTAATAGAGGCCAAAGTGATAAGGACCGCAGCTTTGGCTGTGTTTAACTGCCCAAAGCCAGGAGGCCACAATAACTATAATGACTGGCAATGTCAGAGGGGCAGCCAAGAGAGCTTGACCCTCAGGGAGTCAAGAGGATTAACAGAGTATGGTGCCCCTAGGGGCAAACAGACGGACAACCAATAAGGATGTTGTTTAATTATATGATTTTTAAAAAGCAGCAATAGAAAAGAGGCCGAGGGTTAACACCCCCCAAAAAAGCCATGATGTTCGGCCCAATTCCTGGACCTGAGTCAGTTTTCAGACCCAGAATCCACTGACTGAAGAAGTGGCTAGGTTCCCAGGAGGAAGGACACTGCATCACCATGGTAATTACAGACCATAATAATAGTTCCAGTCCTTCCCTAAAGGGATTTATGGCCATTTACTTAGGTGAGTGTATGCTGGGGAAAGGGGAGACATTTAGAGGACTGCTAGACATTTAATACCCAGAGATCTAAAGTGTCTCTCTAGGAAGGGGTTCCAGGTAATAAATAGGGAGGTAGAACACAAATTTGGATAAAAGATAGTTTGTAAATATAGGTGTGTTCTCCTGGGATACAGGATTTAACACCCTGGCAAGGTCCCTGGAATATGGTACAAACACACCTTGAAGGTTGGATCCTAGAAGCATAGAAAACATGTTGGTTGATATTAACTTTGGGTAGAAATGCCTGAACTGCCATGACAGACAGTGGCTTAGAAGGCTCCGGGAGGTGGGCATGCTGCAATGGATGTGCTATGTGAGGCCAGAATATCCACCGGAGGATTATATTGTACAGAACAGCTCAGGGAACACACTGTTCACCAAGGCCATGTGGAACGTGCTGGTGCGAAGAGCTCCAGCATCACTGAGAAGTTCATGTGGCTCTCCTCTGCAGGCCAGGGTGGACAGGAGGAGGGGCAAACACGGGACTGGTCTCATAACTAGCAATAGGGATGACAGGGCCTCTTCCATCCAGGAAGGACCAGAAATTCACTCTCATGAAAATGGACATTTATTCTGGGTGTGGTTTTGACTTTCCTGCCCACAGAAACTCAGCCAGCACCACAGTATCCAGGGACCTAAGGAGTGCCTGACTGTGCACACCATGGAATCTGACACACCATAGCAGCTGACCAGGGACTTGCTTCAAAGGAAGTGTGGGAGTGTGCTTGTGACCATAGGACCCCCTGGCATGTTACCTTCCACACCATTCAGAAGTAGCTGACCTGATAAAGCAATAGAATGGCCTGCTGAAGGTGAAGCTGAAGCACCAGCTCAGAAGCAATACTCTGCAAGGATGTGGTACCATCCTCCAGGATACAAATTAAATGCTAAATCAGAGACCTCTGTATGGCACCATCTCCCCCAGAGGGGAAGTACATGGGTGCAGGAACCAAGGAGTGGAAGCAGAAGTCACCACATACACAGTCATTCCCAATAACTTACTAGTAGGGAGACATTGTGCTTTCAGTCCCCCATAATTTTGAGCTCTGCAGTGTAAGAGGTACTTGTCCTCAAAGAGGGCACACTCTTACCAGGGGCACAGCAAGAGTCCCACTGAACTATAAGCTGCCAGCAGTGCACTCTGGAGGCCAGAGGGATGGGAGGTAGGAATCAAAAATACTCTGTTATAAGGAACTTGTACTACACATGAAGCAGTATGGTATTATTTGAAGGCGGACTTAGATTAGTTAAATATGTATATTGTAGGGAATTCCCTGGTGGTCCAGAGGTTAAGACTCCACACTCCCAATGCAGGGGACCCAGGTTCAACTCCTGGTCAGGGAACTAGATGCCACGTGCCGCAACTAAAGATCCTGCATGCCGCAACTAAAGATCCCACATGCCGCAGCAAAGATCCCACATGCAGCAACGAAGATCCCGCGTGCCACAACTAAGACCCAGTGCGGCCAAATAAATAAATAATTTTTTTTAAAAAAAAGAGTAAGTTTTTAAAAATGTATATTATAAACTCTAGGGCAACAATTACAATTGGTACACTAACAGGAAAAAAAGATAAAGAAACACAAAAAGAAAAGAAAAGAAAAGAATTGGCATGCTAAGAGAGGAAATAAAATGGAATCATATAAAAAGCTCAATTAAAACCATAGAAGACACATAAAGAGGGTGGTGAGGAAACAGAGAACAAATGCAACAAATAGAAAACACTGACAAAGATGGTAGATATTAATCTAACTATATCAATAATCACTTTAAATGTGAATGGTCTAAATGCACCAATTAAAAGACAGAAATTGTTGGAGTGGATAAAAAAACAAGACCCACTATATGTTGTCTATAAGAAACCCACTTTAAATATAAAGACAGGTAGGTCAAAAATAAAAAGGACAGACACAAATATACCAAGAAAACACTAGCCAAAAGAAAGCTGGAGTTGCTACATTTCTATCAAAGTAGCTTTCAGAACAAGGAATACTATCAAGCATAAAGAGGAGCATTACATAATGATAAAGTGGTCAATTCTCAAGAAGAGATAACAATCCTAAATGTATATGCACCTAACAACAGAGCATCAAAATAGGTGAGGCAAAAACTGACAAAACTGAAAGGAGAAATGGATATACCCACTATCAGAACTGGGGACTTCAACATCCTTTTGTCAGTAATTGATAGATCAAACAGACAGAAAATCAATATGAATATAGAGTGGATAGTGGAGAAGGGAGAAGACGACAACCAGTGGAAGCCCTGAGACCAACTGCAGCAAGGTGTAATTCTTCCCATTAACCTCCTCTACTACGTTTCCCATAGAAAGAGAGGCTCGCAGGAAAATTGTGCAGTTTTGGAGAAGAGAATCCAGGCAACACAAAGGGAAAACTGGGCAGGCATGGAGGTGCACGGCTTAGATCACTCTTCAAGAAAGAATTTGCCATATATCTGTAAGGAGTGAAGTTAGCTGACAGCCTCCAGCTGCAGCACCTTCCAAGATCAGCTGCAGCATTCTTGACAAGACCATGCTTTCCTTTGGAAGATTACAGCCAATGACGGAGCGTGGTGGCAATACTAGAGCCTGGCCATTTCTGTCCAACTTCAGACTCTTCTAGCAGGCCGTCTTTCCTCCAGAACTCTCCATTGTGTTGATCAAGACTTTGTCACATCTGCCTTGCAGCCTAAGTCATCTCTGCACAATTCCCCTTCCTTCCCCAACCTTTTCACATGTGTCAGATCTGCATTATGGTCTAAGGGTTTTCCTTGCCCAGTCTTGCTCCCTGCCCTTTTAGCTTTCACAGGCATTATCCCCAGTCAACATCTTGTATTCTTTTTTTTTTTTTTGCGGTACGCGGGCCTCTCACTGTTGTGGCCTCTCCCGTTGCGGAGCACAGGCTCCCGACGTGCAGGCTCAGCAGCCGTGGCTCACGGGCCCAGCCGCTCCACGGCATGTGGGGTCTTCCCGGACCGGGGCACGAACCCGCGTCCCCTGCATCGGCAGGCGGACTCTCAACCACTGCGCCACCAGGGGAGTCCCATCTTGTATTCTTAACTCCGTATTAGCATCTGCTTCCTGGAGGACCCAAATTAGCACAATTAGCCACTCACCACTGCCATCCACTTTGAGAAATTCTGCAGAAGACACTTAATCAAGCATTTCAAGAGTCTCTTCATTATGATGAAAATGTTTTCAGCAAGTTCTTCAGTTGAATTCACAACTAGGTAATCTAGACAATGAAAATCATTTAATACCCCAAACTCACAATCTCCATCAAAGCATATGTGCTACAGCTACAGTTTTTTCAATCATTGCATTCAGTTTCTCTTGCATGGTACTACAATGATGAAGCTTGTCATAAAAGCATAAATTTGGGTTGTTCAAAGTCAATCCTAGCCATGCTTATGATCATTCAAATTGAAGGGTTTTTTCCCAGAAAGACACAGATTTTTCTTGAAACTCAAACAGTCAAGTGATGACTTTTCCTTATGAAAGTCAGTGACTTTCTTGAGCAAAAGTAGTCATTTATAGTCATTGCCCATCTCTTCATAAAGCTGAGGAAGAAAATCCTTAACATAACTGACAAGCATTAAGTGCTTCTCTTGAATCTGCATGTGTAGCTCAGGTAGAGAGAGCTTTCCTGTGGATAATAGTGTGTAGATAGATGTGTTAGGGTAGATTAGACTCTGCTGTGGTAACAAACAAACCCTGAAATTTCACTGACTTAACACAAAGATTTATTTCTCACTCACACAAAGTCCTATGAGATGGTTCCTGTCAAACAACTCTCCTAGATAGGTTTCCTCTAAGTGATGAACTCAGGGATCCAGGTTCCTTGCATTGTGCTCTGCCATCTCAAGTCCTTTGCTTCCAGCTGCGGCAACAGCAGAGAGTTTCAGCATGAAAATTTATGAAGGCTATTGGATGGGCCAGGCCTGGAAGTGGCAGTTATCAATCCCATCCACATTCCATTGGCCAGAACAAAACCACATGACCCCACTTGGCTAAAAGGAAAGCCAAGGGGAAATATAGATGAGCACATGGATATTGGTGTACAATCTCTTCCATAATAGAACTTTGCTTTTGGTGTAACAGCTTGAATACTTGAAACAAGGCCTCAAGTTGGATTTACTACAGTTTTAACACCCTTCATACTTTATCCTTATACGTCACTTCTAGTCTAAATTATTCTCATGATGTCCTTCCGTATCTCTGTTAATTGCATCACCATCCACCCATTTAGTCAAGTCAAAAATTTAGAAGTTATCCTTGTTTCTTCTACATGAAAAGCAGAAAAAAGAGAGCCAAAGAGCCCAGTGCAGGGGTGATCCCAAAGCAGCTTCCATGAATATTATGGTCTTATAGGAAGGCATATTCCTACAATGAAGATGGGTTGGTCACATTTACCTGTAAAGAGTATCTATCCTAATATTCCCCTAACTTCTCATTCTAGTGCGATAGCCCATTAATACTCCCCTAAAGGGAAGAGGGTGCCTTGAATATCTAATGTGAGTATTCAGGTCTTATTAGCAGTCATACTTCTCACAGTCAATTAAGAAACAGACATTCTGATGCATATATCAGTATCATATGACTCGGTTCATTCATTCATTCATTCATATATTAAACAAATATTTAGTGAGTGCCTACTAGCCTATGTGTCATGGCACCGTTCTAAGACCCAGAAATATAGAAGTATACAAAATAGACAAAACCCCTGCCTTCATGGAGTTTACATTCTAGTGGGCTAAAGGAAGACAGGTTTTTAAGGAAAATACATAGTATGTCAGATAGTGATAAATTCTACAGAGAAAAAGAAAGCAGAGAAGGGGGCAGTGGTGGGAATAGAAAGGCCTGTTAGGAGGAAATTCCAATAATGTAAGGGAGAGAGAATAAATTTTAAAGGGAAAAATGAGTGCCAGGCACAACTACAAGATTTTTGGCCTGAGTTACCCAAAAAAAAAAAAAAAAGTTTCTTTTACTGACATGGGGAAGACAAGGGGAGGGGCAGATTTGGTGGGGAAGACCAGGGGTTTGGTTTGAGATACATTAGGCTTGAGATGCCCATTAGGTGTCCAAGTGGAGCCATTAAGGAGGAACCTGGGTATGAGAATCTGGAGTTCAGGGGAGGATTACAAGCTGGAGATACATATTTGAGAGTCATCAGGACATAGATGGTATTTAAAGCCACAAGACTAGATGAGATCACCATGGAAATCAGTTTAAACAGAGAAGAGGCTCAAGGACTGAGCCTGAAGCACTCCAATATTTAGAGGCTGTGGAGATGAAGAAGAACCAGCAAAGGAGACTGAGAAGGAGTGACCAGCAGTTATCAAGAGTCAGCCCCCGGAATCAACTTATTGCAGGGTACACTGACAACGCTGAATTTCTGGATCCGCAAAGCTAAGGAACAGATAGCAGGGACTCCCACCAAGGTACTACTGTCCTGTGAAATCTGGCTGATTAGTCAGTCAGCTTTTCCCTTTGCCGTCTTCAAAATGCAACAAATCTCCTGCAAATTATATGCAAAGTAGCAGCAGCATGGCAATATTGTGGGAGATATGGTTAGTCTCTGGTTGAGGATACTAAACACCGGAACTCTGCATGCCACGCTTGCGGGAGGAGCTCAGCCCTGTGACCCTCCAACCAGGCTCTCAGGCCCAATCTTGGAGAGCTTCCAGAAGACACAATGAAAACCACTCCCAGTGCCCCAGTGGCAAAGGGCTATACAGCTCATTGCAGCCAGCTGCTGCTACTTTCATTGCTGCTGCCAACACCAGCTGATCTAGAAGGAACACTTTCCACGACAACAGCTGGACCTTACCAGCAGGTTAGGGTGAGGATGAGGGTTAAGTTAGTGTTCGGCTTGGATTAAGGTTAGAACTTCCCGTCTGTGATGGGCTAAGTCCCAGTGGCCTTGAGCCACTCCTCGGGATGTTCCCTCCACATCCTGCTGTAACTGAAACCTTGGCTGTCTGCTGACCCCTCTAAAGTGCAGACTGTTTATTCTCTCATCTCCCCACAGCTAAATGCCTTAGAGAGTGCCAAGAGGTGGAGTTGGAGCTCTCCGTGCTCCCCAAGGCCACTTCCTGATCTTTGCTCCTCCCCACTCTTGAGAAGTCTCTGGCTCCTCCTTGACTCACACCATCCTGTTATTTCACCCTCTCCCCATCCTGCTGGTAGTCTTCTGTCACCTTCCTGGTCACTGCCCTCATTCATAAAGGCTTTAGTTCTTGACTATCCGTCCTCTTTGTCCCAACTTCTCTCATCATTCTCAGTGATTTCGACATTCACACAGTCAACCACCCAGCACCCTGGCCTCTTGTTTCCTCAGTCTGCCCATTGCCAGTGATCACTGCCATTTTGCGGAGCACTTCACAATCTGGAGCAGCAGTATGGGGCCCCTGTATCTTGAAGGTCCATGTACATCAATGCATTTTTTTCATTTACACATCCACACGTGATTTCCAGAAGCTGACAAACCTTTAGTACAGGAATTATGTAAAGGTGCATATAATTTACTAGGAATTAGGCCTGTGCTTCATTCTTTTCTGTTTTGTTTTCCATTGAATGCACCATGGGTCAGCGTTTACAAATGGGATTTTAAAGTTTAACAGTGGATGAAAATAAACCCCCAACAATACAAAAATACACATGCAAGAGGTTGTTCATTGTAACATTGTTTATAATTGCAAAATATTGGAAACCACCTAAATGTTCATTCCTAGGAGCGTGGCTAAATAAACCATGGTACATCCATACAACAGAATACTATGTGGTTATAAATAAGAGTGACAATACCTATGAACTGAGTCGGAGTAACCCCTAGGATACAGTATACAGTGAAAGAAGCAAAGTACCAAAGTTATATCTATAGAATGTTACCTTTCATGTAATAAAAGGAGATATTTTCATGCAAGCACCTGTACACAAATGTTCATAGCAGCTTTATTCATAACAGCCAAAAACTGGAATCAGCCAAAATGTCTACCAATGGACAAGTGGATGACCAAACTGTGGTACATCCACACAATGGAATATGACTCAGCAATAAAAAGGAAGGAACTATTGATGAACACAACATGGGTGAATGTCAAAGACATTGTGCTGAGTGAAAGAAGCCGGTCTCAAAAGGTTACATGCTGTATATTTTCACTTATATGACATTCTCGAAGGGCAAAACAATGAGACCAGAGAACAGATCAATGGCTGCCAGAGCTGGGGGTGGGGGAGGCCTTGACTACAGACAGGCAACACAGGGAGCTGATGGAGCAGTTCTGTATCCTGATTGTGACGGTGGTCCCACAGATCTATACATGTGTTAAAACTCATATAACTAACTCTACACTGAAACAAGGTAATTTTACTGTACATAAATGGCAAAAAGTGTAGAGGTGGAGCTGGTGATTAAAATGTGATGAGTTTTGGGCTTCCCTGGTGGCGCAGTGGTTGAGAGTCCGCCTGCTGATGCAGGGGACGCGGGTTCGTGCCCCGGTCCGGGAGGATCCCACATGCCGCGGAGCGGCTGGGCCCGTGAGCCATGGCCGCTGAGCCTGCGCGT